>JAJSRW010001944.1:0-42363 GCA_022414725.1 Microglena sp. YARC | reverse complement strand
AGAAACGGTTATTTGGTAGATGAGACGGTAGTCGCACCGATGTCACGAGTGAAGCCTAAGTCGGATCGCTGTGTTGGAATTTTATCTTTCCATGCGGATTGGCGAAGCAGGGACGGCTCTCGCAGCAAAGTCATAAGGGGCCGCGGAGAGAAGACATTGCTAGGGCGAAAAAGGGACCTCCAGCCCAATTTGGTCGCCTCAAAGCTTCGTCCTACCTAGGTATCTGAGCAGGCTGAATGTAAGGAGCAGGGATGAGAGAGGAGATGGAGGTTCTGAGATGGGGCAGGAGGAAGTGGGTGGGTGCTCGGAAGAAGGGAATCAGGGAGAGCTGCTTCTGAAGTACTAAGGATGGGGGTCCTGGGTGGTTCCGAATTAACTTGAAGAGAATAGCCTGCCCCCTCCAGTAGGCTGCCTCATACGCAAGCTGACCTCTGGAAGGGGGCGAGTAGCGGATTAGACTGCATGAGCGTCTGTAACACGCTCAAATGGGCACTGAAGGCAGCTCCCATAGCCGCGAAATTGCAGTCGCTCCAACGAATTGGCGAAGGCAGCTTCGCAGCAAAGTCATAAGGCGGCCGCAGAGCAGACATTGCTAGTGCGAAAAAGGAACCTCGGCAGGCTCTGAATTGTGCTCATAGCTTCGTCTACTAGGTATCTGAGCAGGCTGAAATGACAGGAGCAGGGATGAGAGGGAGGAGATGAGGATTCTGAGAGGCAGGAGGAAGTGGGTGGGCTCGGGAAGAAGGGAATCAGGAAGAGAGCTGCTTCTGAAGTACTAGGTATGGGTCGGGTGTCCGAATCTGAAGGAATAGCCTGCCGCCTTTCCAGGAGGCTGACCTCCAAAGCTGACTCGGAGGGGGCAGAGTAGCGAATAAGACTGCTATGAGCGTGCTGTGAACACTCAATGGGTGCATGGGCAGCTCCCATAGAGCGCGAATTACAAGTCGTCCAGCGCGAATTGCGAAGCAGCTTCGCAAGCAAGTCATAAGGCGGCCGGAGAGCAAGACATTGCTAGGCGAAAAGGACTCTCCCAGCTCCATGGTCGCCTCAAAGCTCGTCTACTAGGTATCTTCTGAGCACTGAACATGAAAGGAGCAGTGATGAAGAGGGAGAGATGGAGGATTCTGAGAGGCAGGAGGAAGTGGGGATGGGGCTCGAGAAGGGAATCATGGAGAGAGCTGCTTCTGGAAGTACTAAGGATGGGGGGTCGGGTGGTCCGAATTAACTCGTGACGAGAATAGCCTGCCAACCCTCCAGTAGGGCTGACCTCCCAAGCTGACTCTGGAGGGGCAGAGTAGCGGATTGAGACTGCATGAGCGTCTGTAACATTCAAATGGGGGCCTGAGCAGCTCCATAGCCGCGAAATTGCAGTCGTCCAGCCGAATTGGCCGAAGCAGCTTTCGCAGCAAGTCATAAGGCGGCCCGGAGAGGCAGACATTGCTAGGGCGAAAAAGGACCTGCCAGCTGCCATTGTCGCCTCAAGTTCGGTCTACTAGGTATCTGAGCAGGCTGAAATGTAAGGAGCAGGGATAGAGGGAGGTGATGGGAGGATTCTGAGAGGAAAGGAGGAAGTGCGGTGGGGGCTCGCGAAGAAGGGAATCAGGAGAGAGCTGCTTCTGAAGTACTAGGATGGGGGTCGGGTGGTCCCGAATTAACTTGAAGAGAATAAGCCTGCCCCCCTCCAGGAAGGCTGACGCTCGCCAAGCTGACTCTGGAGGGGCAGAGTAGCGGATTAGAACTGCATGAGCGTCTGTAACACTCAAATGGGGCACTGAGCAGCTCCCATAGCCGCGAAATTGCAGTCGTCCAAGCGCGAATTGGCCGAAGCAGCTTCGCAGCAAAGTCATAAGGCGGCCGGAGAGCAGACATTGCTAGGGCGAAAAAAGGACCTCCAGCTCCCAATCTGTCGCCTCAAAGCTTCGTCTACTAGGTATCTCTGAGCAGCTGAAATGAGGAGCAGTGAGAGAGGCGAGGAGATGGAGGATTCTGAGAGCAGGAGGAAGTGGGTGGGGATCGAAGAAGGGAATCAGGAGAGAGCTGCCTTCTGAAGTACTAAGCGCCATGGGGTCGGGTGGTCCCGAATTTAATTGAAAGAATAGCCTTGCCCCCTCCAGTAGCTTGACTCCCAAGCTGACCGTCTGGAGGGGGCAGAGTAAAGCTGATTAGACTGCATGAGCGTCTATAACACTCAAATGGGCACTTGCATTACAATTACATTACATGTTAAAGTCTCTTGACACTGCGAGGGTGTATGAGACTGCTGTGCTTTAAAACAAAAAAGAAAAAGCCCCCACAAAGCAAAAAATCCCATTACATCAGGGGTGTGTCGAGGACAAAACAAACCAAACTCTCCAACCACCGTTTGGTGGGCGTAGGGTCTTAAACCCCTTAGAGGCAGGACCCAGATCTCACCACTTATCAGTGGCGGGGTTAAAGAAAGCTAAAAATGAGAAGTCTCAAGAAAGAAAAAAAGGATAATAAATTACGGTGCGCACTGAAGCAGTCCAGGGCTTCCTGTCTTGCTCTCTAACAAGTAGAAAGATAGTCGGCTAGTGTTGCTCCAAAAGACTTAGTGCCATTTCCCCATTCTAAAGGTTCTGCAATGTGGAATCGTCGAGAATTCCACATTCCATACGGTTAAGTCGGTATCCCCTCAATGGACATGCTATAAATATCCTGTAAACAGATTTGGTAGCGGAGGCGAATATCACTGAATGAATATCACTGAATGAATATCACTGAATGAATATCACTGGCGAATAGCACTGAGCAGCTGACCGCATAGCCGCGAATTGCTAAGTCGCTCCAGCCGAATTGGCCGAAAGCAGCTTCGCAGCAAGTCATAAGGCGGCCGGAGAGCAGACAATTGCCTAGGGCGAAAAGGACCTCCAGCCTGCCAATTGTCGCCCTCAAGCTTCGTCTATAGGTAATCTGAGCAGCTGGAAATGAGGAGCAGGGATGAGGGCGAGGAGATGGAGGATTCTGAGAGTTCAGAGGAAAGTGGGTGGGGCTCGAAGAAGGGAATCGGAGAGAGCTGCTTCTGAAAGTACTAAGGATGGGTCGGGTGGGTCCCGAATTACTTGAGAGAATAGCCTGCCCCCTCCAGTAGGCTGGACCTCCCAGCCTGACGCTCTGGACGGGGGCAGAGTAGCGGAATTAGAAACTGCTGAGCGTCTGTAACAACTCAATGGGGCACTGAGCAGCCTTTCCAAATAAAGCCGCGAAATTGCAGTCGCTCCCAAGCCGATTGGCCGAAGCAGCTCGCAGCAAAGTCATAAAGGCGGCGCGGAGAAGCAGACATTGCTAGGGCGAAAAAAGGACCTCACAGCTCCATTGTCGCCTCAAAGCTTCGTCTACTAGGTATCTGAGCAGCTGAAATGAAGGAGCAGGGATGAAGAGGGGGAGATGGAGGTTCTGAGAGGCAGGCAGGAAGTGGGTGGGGGCTCGGAAGAAGGATTCACGGAGAGAGCCGCTTCTGAAGTACTAAGGATGGGGTCGGTGGTCCCGAAGTTAACTTGAAGAGAATAGCCTGCCCCCCTCCCAGTAGGCTGACCTCGACCAAGCTGGACCTCTTGGAGGGGGCAGAGTAGCGGATTAGACTGCATGAGCGTCTGTAACACTCATGGGGCACTGAGCAGCTCCCATAGCCGCGAATTGCAGTCAGCTCCACGCCGAATTGGCCGAAGCAGCTTCGAGCAAAGTCAATAGGCGGCGGAGAGCAGACATTGCTAGGGCGAACAAGGACCCTCAGCTCAATTGTCGCCTCAAAGCTTCGGTCTACTAGGGTATCTGAGCAAGCCTGAAATGAAGGAGCAGGGATGAAGGGAGGAGATGGGAGGATCTGGAGAGGAAGGAGGAAGGTGGGTGGGGCTCGGAAGGAAGGGAATCAGGAGAGAGCTGCTTCTGAAGGTACAAGGTATGGGGGTCGGGTGTCCCGTGAATTAACTTGAAGAGAATAGGCCTGCCCCCTCACAGTAGGCCTTGAGCTCTCCAAGCTGACCTCTGGAGGGGGCAGAGTAAGCGGATTAGACTGCTGAGCGTCTGTAACACTCGCAATGGGGCACTAGCAGCTCCCATAGCCGCGAAATTGCAGTCGCTCCAGCCGATTGGCCGAAGCAAGCTTCGCAGCGAAAGTCATAAGGCGGGTCCGTAAGCAGACATTGTTTTACTAGGCGAAAAAAGGACCTCCAGCTCCCAATTGTCGCCGCTCAAAGCTTGTCTACTAGGTATCTGAGCAAGCTGAAATGAGGAGCAGGGATGAGAGGGAGGAGAATGGGGATTCTGAGAGGAAGGAGAAGTGGGTGGGACTCGAAGAAGGGAATCAGGAGAGCTGCCTTCTGAAGTACTAAGGATGGGGGTCGGGTGTCCGAAATTTAACTTGAACGAGAATAGCCTGCCCCCCTCCAGTAGGGCTGACGCTCCCAAGCTGACCTCTGGAGGGGCAGAGCTAGGCGGATTAGACTGCATGAGCGTCTGTAACACTCAAATGGGGCACTTACATTTTACATTACATTTACATTTAAAGTCTACTTGACACCAGCGAGTGGTGTATGATCTGCGCTTTAAACAAAAGAAAAAGCACCCACAAAGCAAAAAACCCCATTACATGCATGGGGTGTGTCGAGGACAAACAAAACCAAACTCCTCAACCATCCGTTTTGGTGGCGTAGGTATTAAACCCCCTTAGAGCAGGACCAGATCTCAACTACATTAACAGTGGCGGGGTAAGAAGCTAACAAATGAGAAGCTCTCAAAGCAAGAAAAAAGGATAATAATTACGGTGGCCACTAAGCAGTCCAGGCGTTCCTGTCTTGCTCTTCTACAAGTAGAAAGAATAGTCGGCTAGGTTGCTTCCAAAAGACTTAGTGCCATTTCCATTCATAAGGTTCTGAATGTGGAATCGCAGAATTCACATTCGCATACGGTTTAAGTCGGTATCCATGGACATGGCCCCCAAAAAAATAAAAATTATCTGTAAACAGATTCTGGTAGCGGGAGGCGAATAATCACTGGAATGAATTATCACTGAATGAATATCAACTGAATGAATATCACTGGCGAATAGCAATGAGCAAGCTCCATAGCCGCGCAATTGCAGTCGCTTCCATGCCGAATTGGCGCGGAAGCCAGCTTTCGCAGCAAAGTCCATAAGGCGCCGGAGAGCAGAACATTGCTAGGGCGAAAAAGGAACCTCCAGCTCCAATTGTCGCCTGCAAGCTTTCGTCTAACTAGGTATCTGAGCCAGCTGAATGAAGGGAGCAGGGATGAAGGGAGGAGATGAGGATTCTGAGAGGCAAGGAGAAAGTGGGTGGGGCTCGGAAGAAGGGAATCAGGAGAGAGGCTTGCTTTGAAGTACTACAAGGATGGGGGTCGGGTGGTCCGAATTAACCTTGAGAGAATAGCCTTGCCGCCCCTCCAGTAGGCTGACCCTCCAGCTGACCTCATGGAGGGGGCAGAGTAAGCGGATTGATCTGCATGAGCGTCTGTAAACACTCAAATGGGGCAGCTGAGCAGCTTGCCATAGCCGAGAAATTGCAAGTCGCTGCCAAGCCGAATTGGCCGAAAGCAGCTTCGCAGCAAAGTCAATAAGGCGGCCGGAGAGCAGACATTGCTAGGGCGAAAAAAGGACAGCGTCGCAGCTCGCAATTGTCGCCTCAAAGCTTCGTCTACTAGGTATCTGAGGGCAGCTGAAATTTTGAGGAGCATAGGGATGAGAGGGAGGAGATGGAGGATTCTGAGAGGAAGGAGGAAGTGGGTGGGGCTCGGAAGAAGGGAATCGGAGAGAGCTTGCTTTCTGAAGTACTAGGATGGGGGTGGGTTGGGCCGAACTTAACTTGACGAGAATAGGCCTGCCCCTCCAGTAGGCTGACCTCCCAAGCTTGACGCTCTGGGAGGGGGCAGAAGTAGCGGATTTAGATGCATGAGCGTCTGTACACTCAAATGGGGCACTGGGAGCAGCTCCATTAGCCGCGAAATTGCAGTCGGCTCCAGCTGAATTGCCGAAGCAGCTTCCGCAGCAAAGTCATAAGGCGGCCGAGAGGCAGACTTGCTAGGCGCGAAAAGGACCTCCAGCCAATTGTCGCCTCAAAGCTTCGTCTACTAGGTATCTGAGCAGCTGAAATGAAGGAGCACGGGATGAGAGGGAGGAATGGAAGGATTCTGGAAGAGGGCAGGAGGAAGTGGGGTGGGGCTGCGAAGAAGGGATCAGGAGAAGAGTTGCTCTGAAGTACTAAGGATTGGGGTCGGTGGTCCGCGAATTAACGTTGAAGAGAATAGCCTGCCCCCCTCCAGTGGCTGACCTCCCAAGCTGACCTTGGAGGGGGCAGAAGTAGCGGATTAGACTGCATGAGCGTCCTGTAACACTACAAATGGGGCACTGGCAGCTTCCGCATAGCCGGAAATTGCAGTCGCTCCAGCCGAAATTGGCCGAAGCAGCTTCGGCAGCAAAGTCATAGGCGGCCGGAGAGCAACATTCTAGCGCGAACACAAAAGGACCTCCAGCTCCAATTGTCGCCTCAAAGCTTCGTACTAACTTAGGTTCTTGAGCAGCTGAAATGAAGAGCAGGGAATGAGAGGGAGGAGATTGGAGGATTCGAGAGGCAGGAGGAAAGTGGGTGGGGGCTCGGAAGAAGGGAAATCAGGAGGAGAGCTGCTTCTGAAGTATAGGATGGGGGTTGGGTGTCCCGAATTAAGCTTGAAGAGAATAGCATGCCCCCCTCAGGAGGCTGACCTCCAAAGCTGACCTCTGGAGGGGGCAGACGTAGCGATTAGACTGCATCGAGCCGTCTGTAACACTCAAATGGGGCACTGAGCAGCTCCCAATAGCCCGCGAAATTGCAGTCGCTCCAGCCGATTGGCCGAAAGCAGCTTCGCAGCAAATGCATAAGGCGGCCGGAGAGCAGACAATTGCTAGGGCGAAAAAGGACTCCAGCTCCAATTGTCGCCTTCAAAAGCTTCGTCTACTAGGTACCTGAGCAGCTGAAATGAAGGAGCAGGGATGAGAGGAGGAGATGGAGGATTCTGAGAGGCAGGAGGAAAGTGGTGGGGCTCGAAGAAGGGAATCAGGAGAGAGCTGCTTCTGAAGTACTAAGGATGGGGTCGGGTGGTCCTGAATTAACTTGAAGGGAATAGCCTGCCCCCTCAGTAGGCTGACCTCCCACTTGAAGAACCTCTTGGAGGGGGCAGAGCTAGCGGAATTAGACTGCATGAGCGTCTGTAACACTAAATGGGGCACTGAGCAGCTCCCATAGCCGCGAATTGGGAGTCGCTCGCAGCGAATTGGCCGAAGCAGCTTCGCAGCAAGTCATAAGCGGCCGGAGAGCAGACATTGCTAGGGCGAAAAAAGGACCTCCAGCTCAATTGTTCGCCCTCAAAGCTTCGTCTACTAGTATTGAGCAGCTGAAAGGAAGGAGCAGGATGAGAGGGAAGGAAGATGGAGGGATTTCTGGAAGAGGAGCAGGGAGGAGAGTGGGTGGGGCTTCGGGAAGAAGGGATCAGGATGAGAGCTGCTTTCTGAAGTACTAAGGATGGGGGGTCGGGTGGGTCCCGGAAATTAACTTGAAGAGAATAGGCCTGCCCCCTCCAGTAGGCTGACCTCCCAAGCTGACCTCATGGAGGGGGCAGAGTAGGTCGGATTAGACTGCATGACGGCGTCTGTACACTCAAATTGGGGCACTGGAGCAGCTCCATAGCCGCGAAATTGGCAGTCGCTCCAGCCGAAATTGGCCGAAGCAGCTTCGCACAAGTCATAAGGCGGCCGGAGAGCAGACATTGCCTAGGCGAAAAAGGACCCCAGCTCCAATTGTCGCCTCCAAAGCTTCGTCTACTAGGTATCTGAGCAGCTGATAAATGAAAGGAGCAGGGATGAGAGGGAGGAGATGGAGGATTCTGAGAGGCAGGAGGAAGTGGGTGGCGGCTCGGAAGAAGGAATCAGGAGAGCAGCTGCTTCTGAAGGTCTAAGGATGGGGGTCGGGTGTCCCGAATTAACTTGAAGAGAATAGCCCTGCCCCCTCCAAGTAGGCTGACCTCGCCAGCTGGCCTCTGGAGGGGCAGAGTAGGCGGATTAGACTGCATGAGCGTCTGTCACTCAAATGGGGCACTGAGCGCTCCCATAGCGCGAAAATTGCAGTCGCTCCAGCCGAATTGGCCGAAGCAGCTTACGCAGCAAAAGTCATAAGGCGGCCGGAGAGCAACATTGCGTAGGGCGAAAAAAGGACCCTCCAGCTCAATTGTTCGCCTCAAAGCCTTCGTCTTACTAGGTACTGAGCATGCTGAAATGAGGAGCAGGGGATGCAGAGGGAGGAGATGGAGGAATTCTGAGAGGAAGGAAGGAAGTGGGTGGGGCTCGGAAGAAGGGAATCAGAGGAGAGAGCTGGCTTCTGAAGTACTAAGATGGGGGTCAGGTGGTCCCGAATTAAAACTTGAAGAGAATAGCCTGCCCCCCTCGCAGTAAGGCTGACCTCCAAGTGACCTCTGGAGGGGGCAGAGTAGCGGATTAGACTGGCAATGAGCGTCTGTACACTCAAATGGGGCACTGAGCAGCTCCCATAGCCGCGAAATTGCCAGTCGCTCCAGCGAATTTGGGCCGAAGCAGCTTCGAGCAGCAAAGTCATAGGACGGCCGGAAGAGCAGACATTGCCTAGGGGCGAAAAAAGGAACCTCCAGCTCCAATTGTCGCCTCAAAGCTTCGTCTACTAGGTATCTGAGCAGCCTGAAATGAAAAGGAGGAGGGATGAGAGGGAGGAGATGGAGGATTCCTTGAGAGGAAGGAGGAAGTGGGTGGGGCTCGGGAAGAAGGGAATCAGGAGAGAGCTGCTTCTGAAGTCTAAGGATGGGGGGTGGGTGGTCCCGAATTAACTTGAAGAGAATAGCCTGACGCCCCCTCCAGTAGGCTGACGCTCCCCAAGCTGGACCTCTGGAGGGGCAGAGTAGACGGATTAGACTGCATGAGCGTCTGTTAACAACTCAAATGGGGGCCTGAGCAGCTCCATAGCCGCGAAATTGCAGTCGCTCCAGCGAAATTGGCCCGAAGCAGCTTCGCAGCAAAGTCATGAAGGCGCCGGAGAGCAGAACATTGCTAGGGCGAAAAAGGACTCCAAGCTCCAATTGTCGCCTCAAAGCTTCGTCACTAGGTATCTGAAGCAGCTGAAAATGAAGGAGGCAGGGAATGAGAGGGAGGAAGATGGAGGATTCTGAGAGGAAGGGGAAGTGGTGGGGCTCGGAAGAAGGGACATCAGGAGAGAGCTGCTTCTGTAAGTCTAAGGATGGGGGTCGGGTGGTCCCGATTTAACTTGAAGAGAAATAGCTGCCCCCCTCCAGTAGGATGACCTCCAAGCTGACTCTGGAGGGGGCGAGTAGCGGATTAGTCTGCATGAGCGTCCTGTTTAACACTCAATGGGGCACTGAGCAGCTCCCATAGTCGCTTGCTAGCCGATTGCGCGATAAGCAGCTCTTCGCAGCAAAGTCATAAGGCGGCCGGAGACGCAGACTTTGCTAGGTGGCGAAAAAAGGACCTCCAGCTGCCAATTGGTCGCCTCAAAGCTTCGTCTACTTAGGTATCTGAGCAGCTGAAAATAAAGGACCAGGGGATGAAGAGGGAGGAGATGGAGGGATTCTGAGAGGCAGGAGGAAGTGGGTGGGGCTCGAAGAAGTTTGTTGCAACCTCTAGCTGCAGGAGGAGGGAATCCACCACGTCTAGGACACTCTTCCCCGCTTTCGGGACAGCCGTCCTTCCTTTTCCCATCCGAGGAGGGCTTGCTGTACCCCATCTTGCTTCCCCAGGGCCAAGACCAATGGCTCCTCTTCAGTTACAGCAGGTCACCCCTGGCAAGCAGCTCTAACCAAGGCGCCTTCCTCCAGGTCAGCAAGTGGGATACCATGCCCTGGTTTACCCCAGCCCTGTCTTGTGGACCTCGCCTCAATCACACCACCAACTTGGCCCGGAAAGTGCAGAGGCTTTTCTCCTGCTGCACATTCGTAGAAATTATCGGCTCCGCCCATTTTTGCACGTGCCCCCGAATCCATCCACTGGGAAACCACTCTTACCCAACAACCCCCTCCTTTTCCGTCATGCCATCACCTCAAACCAAGTGCTCTCCTCCCAAGCACTCTCGTGGCCACGTCTCAAGGACATCCGCTCAGCTCATCAACAACGAGCTCAGCCTCCCTCCCGCTGCTGTCAAGACCTTGACTTCCATCCTCTCGCTCTCTGCCGACCCTGGCGGGATGGCTGTCCTCCTTCCTGAACTTCCACCTCCAAATGAAGCTCTTTCCCGCTGTGGCCTGCCTGCCGTCCCCTTGCAGAGGGGCCAGATCCCCTCATTGGAGAGGACCGTCTTTGGGAGGTCTGGCCCTCTGGCCAGTTACACCCTCTCACCCTTCCTGTTCTTGGCTTCCTGTTTTTGGCTTCTTTCCTTGCCTCTCTGGTTTGTTCTCTTCTGTTCCGTCTCTCCTTTGTCCCTTACGCTGCCCAGTGGGTGTCCGTCCCTTTAGCTGTCCCTTAGCCGTTCTTGTCTTTTTTTTTGTCTTTTTCTCCTTGGTCACAAAGGCTAGGTTTTATCAGTTGCGCCTTTTCTGGTTCCCCCCTTTGGTAAAAAAAAAAAAAAAAAAAACCTTTCTGGCCCTTCCCCCCAAGACACCCCCAAGCTGCCCTCATCACCCCTACGCAAGAAACCTCGAGAAGCATGGTTACGGCAGACTTTGAGGAGGCAGCTGATCCAGCAAGGCCTCCCCCCCACCAGAGGCAATAGCTCTTGGAACCATGGCTGGTTGGTCGTTGGGAGGACCTCCAACTGGACCCAACAACATGGGGTCTCCACCTCCTGATGATACTGAGGTGAACCTTCTTGAACTCTTGTGCGCCAGGGGGGGAGCACGGGCGGCCTTCTTCACCAACATATCATGGCAACAAAGCCCCAGTTCCCACCATTTTGTGCCAGGTTATACCGAGGAACGTGCTGACTTGGCCCAGGCTGTGGAGCATTCTAACCCCCTCCACCTTGGACACTCACCCTAGCACTAACCCTGACCTGCGAGGCCTCCGTGGTCTTGAATCCCGATGGATTGGCCTCAGCAACAGAGAGAGCGCTCGTTGTCACCCTTATTTCAGTCCCCTCCCCTGAAGACCTCCCACAAAACGCTTTGGTGACTTACAACGTGTCGCGCCCCTCCCGTCCAGGCCCAAGCGGAGAGAACTGCTCAAAGACAAGACGAACCTCAAGTTCTCCCTCCCTCTACGTACAGGCTTTCGCAGGTGTGGGTACGCCTCGCTGACAAGATCTCCACCGTCCTTATACCAATCACTTGCCGGAGCTTGCTTCATGGCACCCTGGGCTGCAATGCGTTCCTTGCTCATGTACGAGGACGCTTCCAACGGGTCAACCAAGACGACCCCCCTCCATTAGTCTGCTCCAGCCCTGACTGCTTGCAGCTGAACACTGCTGACACAATGTCTCACGCTTTCTGGAATGCCCTGATTCTGCCCTGTCATAGACTGCTCCTTTCCACTTGGGAGATCCTCACCGGTGGGCAGCGCCTTCCTCGTTTCCCCTTCTTCCTCCTCGGTGACGACATCCACCCTGTTGGCCCGGACACCCCCTCCTCCCTCTACCCTAAGGTTGTGGTCCTTCCTGCGTATAACCACCTTGGGCGCGATATGGCAGGTCCGTTCGTCCCGGGCTGACAGATTTGATTGGGTAGGGTTTTAGCTTGGAAGGCCCTTTGTCCTTTGTCCTCCTAGTAATTAGTTTGTGTACCTCGTTCTTTGGTCCCCTAGTCTTTTCATCTGTTGTCTTGGATCTTTTCTAAGGAGTTTGATTTGCTTCTTTCGATTTTTTTTTAGTTACCTTGTTAGTGTTAGCTATGGCCCTGTCCTGTTTTTTGTTGCATGCCGCGCTCTGGTCGTCTTTGCAGAGCTTGCTGATCTGCATGGGTGACCTAGCGACATGTTACAAGGCTGCTAAGAGTCTGTGCTGGTTGCTAAAGGAGCGATGCCCTGATGCACTAGCCTGTTACAGGAGTGATGCCCTGCAGTGTTTTAATCTTAGATCAGCAAGACCTTTGCGTGCATGCCTTTCAATCTTTTTCTGTGTTGCTCTTGGAGGTTACAGTGGTGTTTTGTTGGTTGGGGAAGGAACAGTGTTGCCTTGGAGGTGGGGGTGTGTGCTCGAAGGCCTTTGTCCTTTGTCCTCCTATAACTAGTTTGTGTTCCTCGTTCTTACTTGTCCCGCCTAGTCTTTCGTCTTTTGTCTTCGGATCTTTTGTCTTAGCGTTTTTGGAATTCTTCTTTGGTATTTCTTTCCTTGGTCACATAGGGCTAGTTTTATCAGATGTTCCCTTTCCTGGTTCCCTCCCCCTATGTAAAAAAAAAAAAAAAATATTGCTGGTTGCGTGCCGTTCGGTGCAAACACCGCCCTTTGCAAGGCTGCAGACTACCAGCACATGCCCCATAGCATCTCACGTGCGGCAGCTCCATGGCTCTCACGCAATCTCAATGTTATTGGAAGGGCGCATGTTGCTATTTTTTTTTTTTTTTTACAAAGGGGGAACCAGGAAAAGGCGCAACTGAATAAAACCTAGCCCTTTGGTGACCAAGGAGAAAAGACCAAAGAAAAATGTCAAGAACGGCTAAGGGACAGCTAAGGGACGGACACCACCTAGGCGACGTAAGGGACAAAGGAGGACGGACGGGACAGAGGCAGACAACAAACCAGAGAGGCAAGGATGATGCCTTCAGTGTGCCCTGTTACCAGAGCAAAAGAAAAATCTGCGCCTGGCCAGATTGCCCCCGCGCCTGGGAGGTTTTGAAGAAGGTTAAACCCGGGTGATGAGGTTGACCTACTTCAGTGACCTGCCATATCCACTCGCATTTCTCGAAGCCGAGAAATATGTCTCAAAGAGTTTAAGGGGTGTAAGTCCTTGCCGAGTTGGTGCAGACAAAGTACTCCTAGGAGGGGCATGCTGTAGCATTCATTCGTGTCTCCCTGGTGTGATCCCGGCTTGTGTTGCCGCTGATATTTTAAGCGTGCAGAATTTGCGGTTGACCTAGGGGACATTTCAGAGAGAGAGGTGCGGGGAAGAGAGACTGCCCACCAGGGCTGTTTGGTCTCTGGGACTAGTCCGAGTTCTCTTGCGAGAGTGGACAGCGCTGTTGAAGAGGGACGGCCCGTAAGGGGTGAACGGCCTGAAGAGAGGAAGGTGGCACGTGAGGGGGGAAGCTTGAGCGGGAGTTGCCTGTCAGAGGGGGAGGGCTGAGGCGCCACCAACGTCGCGTTGTCAGCACGTTTGAAGTGGAAGGGGGGTGGCAGGAGGAGTTAAGAGAAGGGGAGAAGGAGAAGGGACGGGGGAGGTGGTGTCTCTGGGGGGTGTATGCTCCAAGGCCGAGTGATGCCCAGGCTGGAAGAAGAAAGCGAGGGATAGATGAAGGGGAGGGAGGAAGTAGGGAGGCAGGGGGGGCCAAGTCCTCGCGTGGGGATGGAGGGGGAGGAAGAGAAGAAGGGGAGGGGGATGAGGGGGATATAAAAGGGTTCGAGAACTCTTCGTTGTCATCGCTGTCTCTATCATAATAGGTTGGATGCCAAATCGAAGGGGGGCTGGGCTGCAGTCGCCCCCAGCATGGGACACGAGGAGTGTCCTATAGTGAACCAAGTCGTGATGCATGTGAAGTGGAAGGAGTGCGCACAAGGTGTCCAATAAGGGGGCTCGTCCCAAAGGGGTTGAGACAAATGGGCAGCAAAGCCGGATCATGCTGGGTGTTTGATAGAGAGTTCCAGATCGCTGGTGGCTGGAGGGTGAGGAGTGATGGCGGAGAGAGGGGTAAGGAAGGGGTGTGGGAGGGGGACGTTCGGGTGGCCATGGGCTGGAGGAAGAGAGGGACAGGAGAGGGGAGGGAGGTGAAAGGAAGGGGACAGGGAGGTGGGCAGGAGGAGTCTGTTTGCCCTTGAGATGGCGGCAGCACCAGCAGCAGCTGCTGCATCAGAGATGGGTCGGGGGTTCGGGAGCGATGGTCTGCGAGGGGAAGGGGCGGCGGAGATAGGAGGGACTTGAGCTGGGGGTAGAGGGAGACTCTGGATGGATGCAGTTAAAGGGGGCTGGAGAGGGGGATGAGGATAAGGGGGGGAGCGATGGAGAGGAAGGAATCTTGGACAGGGGAAGATGGAGACTCTGCTAGTGCAGAGTTAAGAAGGGGAGCGGGAAGAGGGGGGGAGGATGGCGATAGGAGATTGTGTTGGGTACCAAAGCTGTTGCTGTGGGTGTCAACACTGATTCTGCTACTGGTGGTGTCAAAACATCTGCTGCTGTAGGAATATCCGATTCCTCTACCGGTGGCAAAGCTGTGTAAGCCAGTGCAGGTGTTAAAGCAAATTGATGCTGATATGGTATCCAATGCAGGCAGGTGCAAAAAGCCGAGACCGATGTTGCTGTCGTTGGTGGCTGAACCAAGGCTCCTACTGCAGGTGCCTGTGCTAGTGGCAGCTTGGTTTTGTAATGGAGTCAATTTTTTTTGTTTTGTTTTTTGAGCCTTGGCTGTTGGGAAGGAGGGGGATGGTGGTGTGACCATGTTTGAGAAGGAGGTGGGGTTGAGAGTGGTGTGGACTGGACGGTGGGGAGGGACAGGGAAATGGAGAGAATGAGGAGGGGTACAAAGGTCGGGGGACCCCGATGGGATCCATGTTAGAAAGAAGGGGAAAAAGGCAGGGGGGGATGGAGGAGGAGGAGGAGGAGGAGGAGGAAGGAGGAGGAGGAGGAGGAGGAGGAGGAGGAGGAGAGAGAGGAGGAGGAGGAGGAGGAGGAGGAGTTAAGGGGGAGGGTAGAAGCAGAAGGGCCCTGGAAAGAGGTGAGAGGGATGTGGTGGAGAGGTGAGGAACGAGCAGAATGGGAAGGGAGGGGGAAAGAGAGAGGATCTTGATCCAAGAAGGTGCTGAAGGGGGGTTCTACCAGGAGGGAGAGGGAGGGGAGAAAGGGTGGCAGGCGGGTGGAGGCAAAGGGTCTTCTGGGTTAGGATGAATATCCACGATGAACGACGGCAGCGTTGGCGTTCACGCCAAGACTGTAGCGGAGGATAATGACTGCCCACGGGACGGGAGCAAGGGGGAAGTTGGAAAGGTGGGCAGGAATTGTCTTGATAGCCGCCGCTGAAAGGATGGCCTCAGGAAGGCCAATGCGTGCGCATGTGGAGGGTACGTTGAAGAATTTAAGGCGGCGGTGTGAAGAGGGGAGAGGGGGAGGAGCAGAGGATAGGGGGATGAGGATCTGTGGCTGTGTCCACTCCACAGTGAAGTTGCCAGAATGAGAGAGCCGCCTGGAAAGGTCAGCGTAAAATCGGCCAGTGGGTGCGAAAGGACGATGCAACCCAATAAGCTTTGCATTGGACCCGCATCGCCCATTGGCGGCATACCATGGAGAAGGGGGGTGAAGTACTGGAGGAGGAAGGTGAGAAAGGCTGGCAGCTCTTGGGGCTCAACTGCTGCTTTACCTACTTCCAGTAAGAAGGTGTACGGGCATGGAAGAATGTGAGAGACTGGTGAGCTGGACATCCATGGGGCTTGCTGTAGAGTCTGGGGGATGTCTCGCACATCAGTGGTCCAATGGGATCTTCTCAGCAAAAAAAAAAAAAAAAATCAGCATGTGCTGAGCCATGGGGGGAAGCTGCATGGGGCTGTCAAAGAGAAGGAACAGAAGATGGCGGAGAGAGGTAAGGAAGGGGTGTGGAGGGACGTCGGGTTGGCAGTGGGCTGGAGGAAGAGGAGAGGACAGGAGAGGGAGGGAGGTGAAAAGGAAGGGGACAGGGATGGGCAGGAGGAGTCTGGTTTGCCCTTGAGATGGCGGCAGCACCAGCAGCAGCTGCTGCATCAGAGATGGTCGGGGTTGGGAGCGATGGGTCTGCGAGGGGAAGGGGCGGCGGAGATAGGAGGGACTTGAGCTGGGGTAGAGGGAGACTCTGGACTCCTTTTATATCCCTCTCATCCCCTCCCCTTCTTCTCTTCCTCCCCTCCATCCCCACGCGAGACTTGGCCCCCTGCTCTCCCTACTCCTCCCTCTCCCCATCCCTTAGCTGTCCCTTAGCCGTTCTTGTCTTTTTCTTTGGTTCTTTTCTCCTTGGTCATAAAGGGCTAGGTTTTATCAGTTGCGCCTTTTCCTGGTTCCCCCTTTGTAAAAAAAAAAAAAAAACTATCCCTCGCTTTCTTCTTCCAGCCTGGGCATGCCACTCGGCCCTTGGAGCATACACCCCCCAGATCCCACCTCCCCCATCCCTGCTTCTTCTCCCCTTCTCTTAACTCCTCCTGGCCATCCCCCCTTCCACTTCACGTGCTGACAACGGCACGTTGGTGGCGCTCAGCCCCTCCCCCTCTACAGGCAACCTCCCCCGCTCAAGCTTCCCCCCTCACCGTGCCACCTCCTCTCTTCAGGCCGTTCACCCCTTACAGGCCGTCCCTCTTCAACAGGCTGTCCACTCTCGCAAAAGAACTCGGACAGTCCCAGAAGACCAACAGCCCTGGTGGGCAGTCTCTCTTCCCAGCACCTCTCTCTCTGAAATGTCCCCTAGGTCAACCCGCAAAACTGCACGCTTAAATATCAGCAGCAACACAATCCGGGATCACACTAGGGGAGAACACGAATGAATGCACAGCATGCCCCTCTTAGGAGTACCTTTGTCTGCACCATCGCGCAAGGACTTCCACCCCTTAAACTCTTTGAGCACATTTCTTGGCTTCGAGAAACGCGAGTGGATATGGCAGTGCTCACTGAAGTAACGTCAACCTCATCACCCGAGGACCTTCTTCAACATCTCCCAGGCGCGGGGGCAATCTGGCCAGGCGCAAGATTTTTCTTCTGCCCTGGTACAGGGCACACTGAAGGCAACATCCTGTTAGAGGTTGCAATGTTATGGCCCCCCCCTTCATAGGTCTTTTTTCTTAGTAGTCCTAGCCCCTTCTCTTGGGCTTCCTATTTTTGGCTTCTTCCTTGCCTCTCTGGTTTGTTTGTCTTCTGTTCCCGTCCTCCTTTGTCCCTTACGTCGCCCAGGTGGTGTCCGTCCCTAAGCTTTCCCTTAGCCGTTCTTGTCTTTTTCTTTGGTCTTTTCTCCTTTCAACTGCGTGCGTCCCAACCTTCCCACTGACGGACGCCTCCTTCTCGTTGTTGGTGATTTCAACTGCATTCTTGACCCCCTCGATGCGGTCTACCCTCCTCACAGACTCAATATTGACCCCATGAGTCGCATGCAGGGGGCACCTCCCCTTGCAGACATCATGAATACCTACAGCCTACACGACATCTGGAGGAAACAAGCACGCCGACTGCCAAAGACTTCCACACATTGGAGCATCCCAGCCTCATCGGGCGGTAGGCTTGACCGCTGGCTGGCTTCAGACTCCCTCCTAGCCCTCTTCACAGCCACCTCCTCCATTCTCCCTACCTCTGGCTTTATCTCTGACCACCGCCCTGTGTCTATAACCCTCTCCTTCCTAGGCCACGCTCCACCCAAGGGCCAAGGGCTGCAAGGGTTCACCCTCCTCCTCCTCAACATTCCAGAAGCTTGTGATGAGCTCAAGAACATCATCGCTTCACAATCCCTCCTCCTAAACCTCTTACCCGATTCAGACATCGTCACAAAATGGGACAACACGAAGGAAGTTATTCGCACCAGCAGTTGGGCCATTTACAAGAAGCATCGCCGTGCCCGCCAGCGTGCCGCCGGCTTAGCAGAGGACGACGGGTGCATTTCTCCCAGGTGCATTTCTCACCCGATGCAATTTCTTTCCTGGCACGCCTCAACATAGCCAAGGCTAAGGCATTAGTAGCAACACTCGCTTGGCAGCAACTCCTTGCTCCAATGCTCAAAGCTCTACCTATCCTCGAGCACACTTTTGGGGATTCATCTTCCTTCTACTTCCACCACCTTTCCCGTTCCCCTCACCCCCCAGTCCACATCAAGCTTATCCAGCCTCCAGGGCCACCCTAGCATCACCCCCTTTCTGTGGCTGACCTCTCTTCAATGATAGGAGTCAACATAGGACTGGAGTATGCTCGGGACTTTTATAGTGCTGATTCCTCCTTTTTTTTTTTTTTTTTACATAGGGAGGAACCAGGAAAGGTAACATCTGATAAAAACTAGCCCTATGTGACCAAGGAAGAAAAACCAAAGAAGTAGACTAGAAGACATGGACCAAAAGTCCGCTAAGACAAAAGATCCAAGACAAAAGACGAAAAGACTAGGGGACAAAAGAACGAGGGACACAAACTAATTACTAGGAGGACAAAGGACAAAGGCCTTCCGAGCACACACCCCACCTCCAAGCAACACTGTTCCTCCCCAACCAATAAAACACCACTGTAACCTCCAAGAGCAACACAGAAAAAGAAGGAAAGGCATGCAACCGAAGGTCTTGCTGATCTAAGATTAAAACACTGCAGGGCATCACTCTGTTAGAATATCAGTTAGCACTTGCCTTGTGATATTTGATGTCGGACTAGACTTCATGTCATGCTAATTAGGTAAAGGCAAAACGCTGCCCCCATGGGGAATCGAACCCTTGTCGAATCTCCGTATAGCTCATGGCGTTACACCACTGAGCCAGTAGTGCTATGCTGTGCTGTGTTTTTGTGAGTACGAGATAGCGCTGGTGCCCAACCGGTTTGTACCGCCCGATGGCCGGTTTAGGGATGCTTCGCGGTAGCTACTGAAGGAATCTACCGGTGGAATCTTCCAAAGATGCCTTCCGTAGATTCCCTCCCGACAGTATAAAAGGGGACTCACGAGAGCAGAGTACCACTTACTCTCTCTCTGGTCCCCAGGTAAGATTTACTGTTCTGCTGCCATTACTGCGTCTCTTGCTATGATCTTTGTGCTCCAGAAAGCTGAGACTCGCGCGCATCTGTTCGCGCGCATCTGACGAGCGAATCTGTTCGCGCGCACCTGACTGCGCGCATTTGTTCAAAGCTAGTTGTTTAGCTTTTGTTTGCAGCTCTCTCTTTCTCTCTGCTTTGATTCTCTGACTCTTAGTTCTAATTGCTTTGCTTAGATATTGAAGCTCTTCGCCTGCTTCTTGTGCATTGCCGTTCCCTTGTCAGTTCTAAGGCATTCGCCTCTCTTTGTAGTTGTTTTATTTCTGATGTAATTACCACTACTCTCTCTCTGGTCCCCAGCCTATTTATTTTACAGGTTATGGGCTCATCGCGCTAAAAGTGCTGGATTGCACCCCACTGCGGATTGAATTGGAGCTGGCTGGATTGCCCCTCCTTTTAGCTGGACTGCTTTGTTGTGCTGGACTGCACAGCCCCCCTCTTCTTCAGCTCCTAGTACTGTGCTGGACTGCATAGTTGTCTGAAGCTGGACTGCTCCATCTTTTTGCTGGACTGCAAACCCCCCTTTGCAACCTTCTCTACTTCATCCATCTGCTTTACAATGGAGGACACAAGGGTCTCTATGCCCAAGTTGGATGACAACAATTATGGGGTCTGGAGTGTTAGGATGATGGCATGCTTGCCTTGAAGAAGGTGTCAAGGCTATTTCAGAGGACACGGTGGACCCTGAGGATGATCTGCAAGCAAGATCCTTGCTGGTCATTCAGGTGAAGGATCACCTCCTACCCTTCATCGAGAATGAGAAGACTGCCAAGGGCATGTGGTTGAAGCTTGAGGAGCTGCACAAGAACAAGTCCAGGGCTCGCTTGAATCTGATGCGCCGAGAGCTGGCGCAACTGAAGAAGGAGCCCAAGGAGACTGTAGCCAAGTACACTGCCCGTGCGGAGTCACTCAGGGATCAGCTTGCAGCAGCAGGGGATACCACCTCTTCTGCTGACCTGATCAGCACTGTGTTGAATGGACTGCCTAAGGAGTTTGACACAGCAGTCCACATCCTGGAGGCAGAGGACAACTCGGATCTGAGTGATGTCCTGGCCAGACTCTTGATTGCTGAAGCAAGGATGAGTAGGAAGGATGATCGTACTAGAGCTGAGGACCACGGCTCTGCTCTTGCTGGACATGGCGGCACCCCCCCATCGCGTCCAGGTCAGGCTCGTCCGGGTCAGACCACGGACAGGGACAAGAGGACCTGCTACTACTGTGGTAACGCAGGTCACATTGCAAAGGATTGTCGCAAGAAGAAATCTGACAAAGCCTCCGGGAAGTATACTCCCAAGACCCAGCCGGGTAACAACGCCACAGTCGCCATTGCCTTCACCTGCTTGGGTGGCACTGCTGCACTCACTGATGAGGACTTGCCCCCTTTGATTGGTGAAGTGACTTGGATGCTGGACTCAGGTGCTTCCCACAACATCACGGGGGACCGCGATCTGCTTGTGAACATCAGACACCTGGATACACCACTCCAATTTAGGTTTGCTGACGGAGTGGGACATCGGGCAGAGTACGCTGGCGACGTCTTCCTGGAATCTGTAAATGGAGAGTATGTTCAGCTGCAGAATGTCCATTATGTCCCTGCATCTGCCAGAAATCTGATCTCCCTCTCAAGCGTTATGCGGAACGGAGCTCAGATAGAATACTGGGACGACACACGTTGTATCTTTGCCAAGAATGATGTGCGCATCGGAGCGTTTGAACAGGACCCTAATGGAAAAGGTTAGGGCCCTCCTGCTTCACAGTGGTGCCCCCTTCTACCTTTGGGCTGAGGGCCTACAGACAGCTAACACCTTAAGGAATGCCTCCCCAGTCAGTGGCCGGGAGCTTACGCCTCACCAGCTGCTGACAGGATCAGTCCCAGAAGTATCCCACTTCAAGATTTTTGGGTGCAAGGCCTTTGCCCATGTGCCCAAGCTGAAGCGGCGCAAGCTTGATGCTGTAAGCAGACCAGGTGTCTTCATTGGGTACGAGGCCAACTCCAAGGCATACCGGATCCTGGATCCAGACGGCAAGACTGTGCGTGTGGCTCGGGATGTTACCTTCCATGAGGGTGTCTTCCCATACAACACGCCGACGCCACCAGCCCATATGAATGATGAGCCACTGTGCATTGTAGACATCAAGCTGGAACCTGATGAGGAACCAGTTAGTGCACCTTCTGGCACCTCACCAGCGGCACCCACTACCCCCTTTGCACATGGATACTGACTCAGATGAGGAAGATGAGGACATTGCTCAACTGCCTACTCAAGATGCACCTCCTCCGCGGCGATCATCCAGACTCAGGCAGGCACCTTCAGAGTGGTGGGCCACCTCAGCTGCTGTTGTTGAACTTCAGCCTGAGCCAGTGTCTGTGAAGGAAGCTCTCGCAGGTCCCGAAGCTCAGCAGTGGAAGCTTGCAATGGATGAAGAGTATGCAGCTCTGCTCCACAACAAGACTTGGGAGGTTGAGGACAGACCCCCTGGAACCAATGTACTCCCTGTCAAGTGGATCTTCAAGAGGAAGCGAGAAGCTGCCGGTAACATCGAGCGCTACAAGGCTCGCCTGGTAGTTGTTGGATGCAGGCAGCGGGAGGGTCTTGACTGCAATGAGATATATGCACCTGTAGGGAAGCACGCAACTCTGCGCACCCTCTTGGCTGTCACAGCTCACCGCGATCTTGAACTGCATCAGCTGGACGTTGCCAACGCGTTCCTCAATGGGGAACTGGAAGAGGATCTGTGGATGCAGCAACCTCCAGGTTTTGCAGTTGGGGGAAGCGACCGCGTATGCCATTTGCGCAAGACTCTCTATGGTCTGAAGCAGAGCCCCCGTGCTTGGTATGCAAACTTGCGCTCCCAGCTGGAGGCCATTGGCTTTAATGCCTCTGTGGCCGACCCTGGATTGTTCATCATGATGGATGGCTCTGGTGACTGGACCTATGTGCTGATCCATGTCGACGACATCCTGATTGCCGGTTTAGCGGAAGGAGTCACACTGGTGAAAAACCAAGCTGGCTGAAGTCTTCAAAATCAAGGACATGGGGGAATCCTCCTTCTACCTTGGTATGGACATCATCAGGGACAGAGGGATGAAGAAACTCCTCTTGACTCAGAAAAGGTATGTGGCTGACCTCATGGACAAGTTTGCCTCACATGCCAAGTCAAAGAAGGTGCCACTATCCCCAGCCACCAAGCTGACCAAGGCAGGAGAGCCTATGGACCAGACTGTTGTGAGCTACAGCGAGATCATTGGGTCTCTGATGTATCTTTGCAGTGTGCACCAGGCCTGACCTCTCACAGTCAGTGGGAGCTTTGGCCAGATACATGGCAAACCCCACTGAGGACCACCTGGCTGCTGCAAAGCATGTGTTGGCGTACATTTCTGGCACTCTGGACTATGGGTTGTTCTTTGGAGGCAGTGATCTGCTGGAGCTTCAGGGCTTCGCTGACTCAGACTTCGCTGGAGACACTGACACACGCAGGTCGACGACTGGCTACGCTTTCAGGCTGAATGGAGCTGTGGTCTCCTGGCAGAGCCGACTGCAGCCCACGGTGGCGCACTCCACCACAGAGGCTGAGTACATGGCTGCTGGTGCAGCTGTCAAGGAAGCACTCTGGTTCAGAAAGCTTCTACCTGAGTTTGGAATGGTGCAAGGAGCAGTACCTATCTACGGTGACAACCAAGCAGCCATTAAGCTGCTGAAGAACCCCATCTCCTGCATGCGCACGAAGCATATAGATGTTGTGCACCACTTTTGCGCGTGAGCGAGTGGCAAGGTCAGAGGTGACCTTCACCTACATCTCCACTGAGGAAATGGTGGCTGATGTACTGACTAAAATCCTGCCTAGGTGCAAGTTTGAGCTGTGCAGGCTCGGGTTGGAAGTTACCAACAAGTAGGAACATTCAGTCAGTCACGAGTGGGAGTGTTAGAATATCAGTTAGCACTTGCCTTGTGATATTTGATGTCGGACTAGACTTCATGTCATGCTAATTAGGTAAAGGCAAAACGCTGCCCCCAGGGGGATTCGAACCCTTGTCGAATCTCTGAATAGCTCATGGCGCTACACCACTGAGCCGGTAGTACTATGCTGTTTCATGTTTTGTGAGTTCGAGTTACGCCTGGTGCAAAACCGGTTGTTACCGCCCGATGGCCGGTTTAGGGATGCTTCGCGGTAGCTACTGAAGGAATCTACCGGTGGAATCTTCCAAAGATGCCTTCCGTAGATTCCCTCCCGAACAGTATAAAAGGGGACTCACGAGAGCAGAGTACCACTTACTCTCTCTCTGGTCCCCAGGTAAGATTTACTGTTCTGCTGCCATTACTGCGTCTCTTGCTATGATCTTTGGTGCTCCAGAAAGCTGAGACTCGCGCGCATCTGTTCGCGCGCATCAGACCGAGCGAATCTGTTCGCGCGCACCGGACTGCGCGCATTTGTTCAAAGCTAGTTGTTTAGCTTTGTTTGCAGCTCTCTCTTTCTCTCTGCTTTGATTCTCTGACTCTTAGTTCTAATTGCTTTGCTTAGATATTGAAGCCTCTTCGCCTGCTTCTTGTACATTGCCTGTTCCCACTTGTCGGTTCTAAGGCATTCGCCTCTCTTTGTAGTTGTTTTGTTTCTGATGTAATTACCACTTACTCTCTCTTTGGTCCCCAGCCTATTTATTTTACAAACTCGCTGCCTTCTTTGCTTCCAGAGGGATTGTCCATCAAACCACAGCCCCTTACAGCCCCGAGAGCAATGGCGCGGCGGAGCGTTTGAACAGGACCCTAATGGAAAAGGTTAGGGCCCTACTCCTTCACAGTGGTGCCCCCTTCTACCTTTGGGCTGAGGGCCTACAGACAGCTAACACCTTAAGGAATGCCTCCCCAGTCAGTGGCCGGGAGCTTACGCCTCACCAGCTGCTGACAGGGTCAGTCCCAGAAGTATCCCACTTCAAGATTTTTGGGTGCAAGGCCTTTGCCCATGTGCCCAAGCTGAAGCGGCGCAAGCTTGATGCTGTAAGCAGACCAGGTGTCTTCATTGGGTACGAGGCCAACTACAAGGCATACCGGATCCTGGATCCAGACGGCAAGACTGTGCGTGTGGCTCGAGATGTTACCTTCCATGAGGGTGTCTTCCCATACAACACGCCGACGCCACCGGCCCATATGAATGATGAGCCACTGTGCATTGTAGACATCAAGCTGGAACCTGATGAGGAAACCAGTTAGTGCACCTTCTGGCACCTCTCCAGCGGCACCCACTACCCCGACGGATGAAGCTGACAGTGAGGACGAAGACTTACCCCCTTTGCACATGAATACTGACTCAGATGAGGAAGATGAGGACATTGCTCAACTGCCTACTCAAGATGCACCTCCTCCGCGGCGATCATCCAGACTCAGGCAGGCACCTTCAGAGTGGTGGGCCACCTCAGCTGCTGTTGTTGAACTTCAGCCTGAGCCAGTGTCTGTGAAGGAAGCTCTCGCAGGTCCCGAAGCTCAGCAGTGGAAGCTTGCAATGGATGAAGAGTATGCAGCTCTGCTCCACAACAAGACTTGGGAGGTTGAGGACAGACCCCTTGGAACCAATGTACTCCCTATCAAGTGGATCTTCAAGAGGAAGCGAGACGCTGCCGGTAACATCGAGCGCTACAAGGCTCGCCTGGTAGTTGTTGGATGCAGGCAGCGGGAGGGTCTCGACTACAATGAGATATATGCACCTGTAGGGAAGCACGCAACTCTGCGCACCCTCTTGGCTGTCACAGCTCACCGCGATCTTGAACTGCATCAGCTGGACGTTGCCAACGCGTTCCTCAATGGGGAACTGGAAGAGGATCTGTGGATGCAGCAACCTCCAGGTTTTGCAGTTGGGGGAAGCGACCGCGTATGCCATTTGCGCAAGACTCTCTATGGTCTGAAGCAGAGCCCCCGTGCTTGGTATGCAAACTTGCGCTCCCAGCTGGAGGCCATTGGCTTTAATGCCTCTGTGGCCGACCCTGGATTGTTCATCATGATGGATGGCTCTGGTGACTGGACCTATGTGCTGATCCATGTCGACGACATCCTGATTGCCGGTTTAGCGGAAGGAGTCACACTGGTGAAAACCAAGCTGGCTGAAGTCTTCAAAATCAAGGACATGGGGGAATCCTCCTTCTACCTTGGTATGGACATCATCAGGGACAGAGGGATGAAGAAACTCCTCTTGACTCAGAAAAGGTATGTGGCTGACCTCATGGACAAGTTTGCCTCACATGCCAAGTCAAAGAAGGTGCCACTATCCCCAGCCACCAAGCTGACCAAGGCAGGAGAGCCTATGGACCAGACTGTTGTGAGCTACAGCGAGATCATTGGGTCTCTGATGTATCTTGCAGTGTGCACCAGGCCTGACCTCTCACAGTCAGTGGGAGCTTTGGCCAGATACATGGCAAACCCCACTGAGGACCACCTGGCTGCTGCAAAGCATGTGTTGGCGTACATTTCTGGCACTCTGGACTATGGGTTGTTCTTTGGAGGCAGTGATCTGCTGGAGCTTCAGGGCTTCGCTGACTCAGACTTCGCTGGAGACACTGACACACGCAGGTCGACGACTGGCTACGCTTTCAGGCTGAATGGAGCTGTGGTCTCCTGGCAGAGCCGACTGCAGCCCACGGTGGCGCACTCCACCACAGAGGCTGAGTACATGGCTGCTGGTGCAGCTGTCAAGGAAGCACTCTGGTTCAGAAAGCTTCTACCTGAGTTTGGAATGGTGCAAGGAGCAGTACCTATCTACGGTGACAACCAAGCAGCCATTAAGCTGCTGAAGAACCCCATCTCCTGCATGCGCACGAAGCATATAGATGTTGTGCACCACTTTGCGCGTGAGCGAGTGGCAAGGTCAGAGGTGACCTTCACCTACATCTCCACTGAGGAAATGGTGGCTGATGTACTGACTAAAATCCTGCCTAGGTGCAAGTTTGAGCTGTGCAGGCTCGGGTTGGAAGTTACCAACAAGTAGGAACATTCAGTCAGTCACGAGTGGGAGTGTTAGAATATCAGTTAGCACTTGCCTTGTGATATTTGATGTCGGACTAGACTTCATGTCATGCTAATTAGGTAAAGGCAAAACGCTGCCCCCATGGGGAATCGAACCCTTGTCGAATCTCCGTATAGCTCATGGCGTTACACCACTGAGCCAGTAGTGCTATGCTGTGCTGTGTTTTGTGAGTACGAGATAGCGCTGGTGCCCAACCGGTTGTTACCGCCCGATGGCCGGTTTAGGGATGCTTCGCGGTAGCTACTGAAGGAATCTACCGGTGGAATCTTCCAAAGATGCCTTCCGTAGATTCCCTCCCGAACAGTATAAAAGGGGACTCACGAGAGCAGAGTACCACTTACTCTCTCTCTGGTCCCCAGGTAAGATTTACTGTTCTGCTGCCATTACTGCGTCTCTTGCTATGATCTTTGGTGCTCCAGAAAGCTGAGACTCGCGCGCATCTGTTTGCGCGCATCTGACCGAGCGAATCTGTTCGCGCGCACCTGACTGCGCGCATTTGTTCAAAGCTAGTTGTTTAGCTTTGTTTGCAGCTCTCTCTTTCTCTCTGCTTTGATGCTCTGACACTTAGTCCTAATTGCTTTGCTTAGATATTGAAGCCTCTTCGCCTGCTTCTTGTGCATTGCCTGTTCCCACTTGTCAGTTCTAAGGCATTCGCCTCTCTTTGTAGTTGTTTTTTTTCTGATGTAATTACCACTTACTCTCTCTCTGGTCCCCAGCCTATTTATTTTACACACTCCTGTAACAGGCCAGTGCATCAGGGCATCACTCCTGTAGCAAACCAGCACATACTCTCAGCAGCCTAGTAATATGTCGCTAGGTCACCCATGCAGATCAGCAAGCTCTGCAAAGACGACCAGAGCGCGGCATGCAACAAAAAACAGGACAGGGCCAAAGCTAACACTAACAAGGTAACTAAAAAAAAAATCTAAAGATGCAAATCAAACTCCTTAGAAAACGTCCTGGACGGTGAAAGGGTAGAACCCCCACAAGATCCACTGACCAGTAAGGAAAACCTTAAAGGCGCACTAAAGCAGCTAGCAAATAAACCGGTAGCCTGTGCATCAGGGCATCACTCCATTAGCATTTCAGCGCAGTCTATCAGCAGCCTAGTATCAAGCCACTAGGTCGCCGATGCAAATCAGCAAGCTCTGCAAAGACAACCAAACGCGGCATGTCTACGGTTCAAAGGTAGCGGTAACAAGGTAACAAAGACTATGTAGCTCCTTAGTAAGCCTCCTGAACCTGCAGACGCAAGATACAACACGGTACAGGGCATCACTCCTATAACAGTCCAGTGCATCAGGGCATCACTCCATCAGCAGACCGGCGTGCCAGCTCAGCTGTCAAGTAGCATGCCACTTCTTCTCCAATGCAGACCAGCAAGCTCTGTAAGGAAGAAGACCAAAGCAGGGCATGCTACTGATAAACAGGTCCGGGAAAAAGCAAACAAAAACAGTCTTCAGGGCAGGAGCAGCAGATCCACCCCCAAAAACTACTATCCAGCCCTCTAGGGCAGCAAAATGCTAAGACAAACTGTATCGCTATGGTTTCCAACCAATGTCACACTCCAGGATCGGCAAGTCTCTAATTAGAGAACAAGAAGATGCTGACCAATGCAGACCTTCAAAAGAAGACCTCCTGACTGAGAATTCAAGAAAGAGGGAATAAGTCTCAACAGCACAACACCTGTCTAAGGCCAAAAAACACTAAAAAATCGCTAGGGCGAAAAAAGGACCTCCAATTGTCGCCTTAAAGCTTCGTCTACTAGGTATCTCGGCAGCTGCCATGAAGGAGCAGGGATGAGAGGGAGGAGATGGAGGATTCTGAGAGGAAGGAGGAAGTGGGTGGGGCTCGGAAGAAGGGAATCAGGAGAGAGCTGCTTCTGAAGTACTAAGGATGGGGGTCGGGTGGTCCCAAATTAACTTGAAGAGAATAGCCTGCCCCCCTCCAGTAGGCTGACCTCTTATGCTGACCTCTGGAGGGGGCAGAGTAGCGGATTAGACCGCATGAGCGTCTGTAACACTCAAATGGGGCACTGAGCAGCTCCCATAGCCGCGAAATTGCAGTCGCTCCAGCCGAATTGGCCGAAGCAGCTTCGCAGCAAAGTTATAAGGCGGCCGGAGAGCAGACATTGCTAGGGCGGAAAAAGGACCTCCAGCTCCAATTGTCGCCTTAAAGCTTCGTCTACTAGGTATCTCGGCAGCTGCCATGGTGGAGCAGGGATGAGAGGGAGGAGATGGAGGATTCTGAGAGGAAGGAGGAAGTGGGTGGGGCTCGGAAGAAGGGAATCAGGAGAGAGCTGCTTCTGAAGTACTAAGGATGGGGGTCGGGTGGTCCCAAATTAACTTGAAGAGAATAGCCTGCCCCCCTCCAGTAGGCTGACCTCTTATGCTGACCTCTGGAGGGGGCAGAGTAGCGGATTAGACCGCATGAGCGTCTGTAACACTCAAATGGGGCACTGAGCAGCTCCCATAGCCGCAAAATTGCAGTCGCTCCAGCCGAATTGGCCGAAGCAGCTTCGCAGCAAAGTTATAAGGCGGCCGGAGAGCAGACATTGCTAGGGCGGAAAAAGGACCTCCAGCTCCAATTGTCGCCTTAAAGCTTCGTCTACTAGGTATCTCGGCAGCTGCCATGAAGGAGCAGGGATGAGAGGGAGGAGATGGAGGATTCTGAGAGGCAGGAGGAAGTGGGTGGGGCTCGGAAGAAGGGAATCAGGAGAGAGCTGCTTCTGAAGTACTAAGGATGGGGGTCGGGTGGTCCCGAATTAACTTGAAGAGAATAGCCTGCCCCCCTCCAGTAGGCTGACCTCCCAAGCTGACCTCTGGAGGGGGCAGAGTAGCGGATTAGACCGCATGAGCGTCTGTAACTCTCAAATGGGGCACTGAGCAGCTCCCATAGCCGCAAAATTGCAGTCGCTCCAGCCGAATTGGCCGAAGCAGCTTCGCAGCAAAGTTATAAGGCGGCCGGAGAGCAGACATTGCTAGGGCGGAAAGAGGACCTCCAGCTCCAATTGTCGCCTTAAAGCTTCGTCTACTAGGTATCTCGGCAGCTGCCATGAAGGAGCAGGGATGAGAGGGAGGAGATGGAGGATTCTGAGAGGAAGGAGGAAGTGGGTGGGGCTCGGAAGAAGGGAATCAGGAGAGAGCTGCTTCTGAAGTACTAAGGATGGGGGTCGGGTGGTCCCGAATTAACTTGAAGAGAATAGCCTGCCCCCCTCCAGTAGGCTGTCCTCCCAAGCTGACCTCTGGAGGGGGCAGAGTAGCGGATTAGACTGCATGAGCGTCTGTAACACTCAAATGGGGCACTGAGCAGCTCCCATAGCCGCAAAATTGCAGTCGCTCCAGCCGAATTGGCTGAAGCAGCTTCGCAGCAAAGTTATAAGGCGGCCGGAGAGCAGACATTCTAAGGCGGAAAAAGGACCTCCAGCTCCAATTGTTGCCTTAAAGCTTCGTCTACTAGGTATCTCGGCAGCTGCCATGAAGGAGCAGGGATGAGAGGGAGGAGATGGAGGATTCTGAGAGGAAGGAGGAAGTGGGTGGGGCTCGGAAGAAGGGAATCAGGAGAGAGCTGCTTCTGAAGTACTAAGGATGGGGGTCGGGTGGTCCCAAATTAACTTGAAGAGAATAGCCTGCCCCCCTCCAGTAGGCTGACCTCTTATGCTGACCTCTGGAGGGGGCAGAGTAGCGGATTAGACCGCATGAGCGTCTGTAACACTCAAATGGGGAACTGAGCAGCTCCCATAGCCGCGAAATTGCAGTCGCTCCAGCCGAATTGGCTGAAGCAGCTTCGCAGCAAAGTTATAAGGCGGCCGGAGAGCAGACATTGCTAGGGCGGAAAAAGGACCTCCAGCTCCAATTGTCGCCTTAAAGCTTCGTCTACTAGGTATCTCGGCAGCTGCCATGGTGGAGCAGGGATGAGAGGGAGGAGATGGAGGATTCTGAGAGGAAGGAGGAAGTGGGTGGGGCTCGGAAGAAGGGAATCAGGAGAGAGCTGCTTCTGAAGTACTAAGGATGGGGGTCGGGTGGTCCCAAATTAACTTGAAGAGAATAGCCTGCCCCCCTCCAGTAGGCTGACCTCTTATGCTGACCTCTGGAGGGGGCAGAGTAGCGGATTAGACCGCATGAGCGTCTGTAACACTCAAATGGGGAACTGAGCAGCTCCCATAGCCGCGAAATTGCAGTCGCTCCAGCCGAATTGGCTGAAGCAGCTTCGCAGCAAAGTTATAAGGCGGCCGGAGAGCAGACATTGCTAGGGCGGAAAAAGGACCTCCAGCTCCAATTGTCGCCTTAAAGCTTCGTCTACTAGGTATCTCGGCAGCTGCCATGAAGGAGCAGGGATGAGAGGGAGGAGATGGAGGATTCTGAGAGGAAGGAGGAAGTGGGTGGGGCTCGGAAGAAGGGAATCAGGAGAGAGCTGCTTCTGAAGTACTAAGGATGGGGGTCGGGTGGTCCCGAATTAACTTGAAGAGAATAGCCTGCCCCCCTCCAGTAGGCTGACCTCCCAAGCTGACCTCTGGAGGGGGCAGAGTAGCGGATTAGACCGCATGAGCGTCTGTAACTCTCAAATGGGGCACTGAGCAGCTCCCATAGCCGCAAAATTGCAGTCGCTCCAGCAATTGGCCGAAGCGCTTCGCAGCAAAGTTATAAGGCGGCCGGAGAGCAGACATTGCTAGGGCGGAAAAAGGACCTCCAGCTCCAATTGTCGCCTTAAAGCTTCGTCTACTAGGTATCTCGGCAGCTGCCATGAAGGAGCAGGGATGAGAGGGAGGAGATGGAGGATTCTGAGAGGAAGGAGGAAGTGGGTGGGGCTCGGAAGAAGGGAATCAGGAGAGAGCTGCTTCTGAAGTACTAAGGATGGGGGTCGGGTGGTCCCGAATTAACTTGAAGAGAATAGCCTGCCCCCCTCCAGTAGGCTGACCTCCCAAGCTGACCTCTGGAGGGGGCAGAGTAGCGGATTAGACCGCATGAGCGTCTGTAACACTCAAATGGGGTACTGAGCAGCTCCCATAGCCGCAAAATTGCAGTCGCTCCAGCCGAATTGGCCGAAGCAGCTTCGCAGCAAAGTTATAAGGCGGCCGGAGAGCAGACATTGCTAGGGCGGAAAAAGGACCTCCAGCTCCAATTGTCGCCTTAAAGCTTCGTCTACTAGGTATCTCGGCAGCTGCCATGAAGGAGCAGGGATGAGAGGGAGGAGATGGAGGATTCTGAGAGGAAGGAGGAAGTGGGTGGGGCTCGGAAGAAGGGAATCAGGAGAGAGCTGCTTCTGAAGTACTAAGGATGGGGGTCGGGTGGTCCCGAATTAACTTGAAGAGAATAGCCTGCCCCCCTCCAGTAGGCTGACCTCCCAAGCTGACCTCTGGAGGGGGCAGAGTAGCGGATTAGACTGCATGAGCGTCTGTAACACTCAAATGGGGCACTGAGCAGCTCCCATAGCCGCAAAATTGCAGTCGCTCCAGCCGAATTGGCCGAAGCAGCTTCGCAGCAAAGTTATAAGGCGGCCGGAGAGCAGACATTGCTAAGGCGGAAAAAGGACCTCCAGCTCCAATTGTCGCCTTAAAGCTTCGTCTACTAGGTATCTCGGCAGCTGCCATGAAGGAGCAGGGATGAGAGGGAGGAGATGGAGGATTCTGAGAGGAAGGAGGAAGTGGGTGGGGCTCGGAAGAAGGGAATCAGGAGAGAGCTGCTTCTGAAGTACTAAGGATGGGGGTCGGGTGGTCCCAAATTAACTTGAAGAGAATAGCCTGCCCCCCTCCAGTAGGCTGACCTCTTATGCTGACCTCTGGAGGGGGCAGAGTAGCGGATTAGACTGCATGAGCGTCTTTAACACTCAAATGGGGAACTGAGCAGCTCCCATAGCCGCGAAATTGCAGTCGCTCCAGCCGAATTGGCTGAAGCAGCTTCGCAGCAAAGTTATAAGGCGGCCGGAGAGCAGACATTGCTAGGGCGGAAAAAGGACCTCCAGCTCCAATTGTCGCCTTCAAGCTTCGTCTACTAGGTATCTCGGCAGCTGCCATGAAGGAGCAGGGATGAGAGGGAGGAGATGGAGGATTCTGAGAGGAAGGAGGAAGTGGGTGGGGCTCGGAAGAAGGGAATCAGGAGAGAGCTGCTTCTGAAGTACTAAGGATGGGGGTCGGGTGGTCCCAAATTAACTTGAAGAGAATAGCCTGCCCCCTCCAGTAGGCTGACCTCTTATGCTGACCTCTGGAGGGGGCAGAGTAGCGGATTAGACTGCATGAAGCGTCTGTAACACTCAAATGGGGCACTGAGCAGCTCCCATAGCCGCAAAATTGCAGTCGCTCCAGCCGAATTGGCCGAAGCAGCTTCGCAGCAAAGTTATAAGGCGGCCGGAGAGCAGACATTGCTAGGGCGGAAAAAGGACCTCCAGCTCCAATTGTCGCCTTAAAGCTTCGTCTACTAGGTATCTCGGCAGCTGCCATGAAGGAGCAGGGATGAGAGGGAGGAGATGGAGGATTCTGAGAGGAAGGAGGAAGTGGGTGGGGCTCGGAAGAAGGGAATCAGGAGAGAGCTGCTTCTGAAGTACTAAGGATGGGGGTCGGGTGGTCCCAAATTAAACTTGAAGAGAATAGCCTGCCCCCCTCCAGTAGGCTGACCTCTTATGCTGACCTCTGGAGGGGGCAGAGTAGCGGATTAGACTGCATGAGCGTCCTGTAACACTCAAATGGGGCACTGAGCAGCTCCCATAGCCGCAAAAATTGCAGTCGCTCCAGCCGAATTGGCCGAAGCAGCTTCGCAGCAAAGTTATAAGGCGGCCGGAGAGCAGACATTGCTAGGGCGGAAAAAGGACCTCCAGCTCCAATTGTCGCCTCAAAGCTTCGTCTACTAGGTATCTCGGCAGCTGCCATGAAGGAGCAGGGATGAGAGGGAGGAGATGGAGGATTCTGAGAGGAAAGGAGGAAGTGGGTGGGGGCTCGGAAGAAGGGAATCAGGAGAGAGCTGCTTCTGAAGTACTAAGGATGGGGGTCGGGTGGTCCCAAATTAACTTGAAGAGAATAGCCTGCCCCCTCCAGTAGGCTGACCTCTTATGCTGACCTCTGGAGGGGGCAGAGTAGCGGATTAGACCGCATGAGCGTCTGTAACACTCAAATGGGGCACTGAGCAGCTCCCATAGCCGCGAAATTGCAGTCGCTCCAGCCGAATTGGCCGAAGCAGCTTCGCAGCAAAGTTATAAGGCGGCCGGAGAGCAGACATTGCTAGGGCGGAAAAAGGACCTCCAGCTCCAATTGTCGCCTCAAAGCTTCGTCTACTAGGTAACTCGGCAGCTGCCATGAAGGAGCAGGGATGAGAGGGAGGAGATGGAGGATTCTGAGAGGAAGGAGGAAGTGGGTGGGGCTCGGAAGAAGGGAATCAGGAGAGAGCTGCTTCTGAAGTACTAAGGATGGGGGTCGGGTGGTCCCGAATTAACTTGAAGAGAATAGCCTGCCCCCCTGCCAGTAGGCTGACCTCAATAGCTGACCTCTGGAGGGGGCAGAGTAGCGGATTAGACGGCGCATGAGCGTCTGTAACACTCAAATGGGGCACTGAGCAGCTCCCATAGCCGCGAAATTGCAGTCGCTCCACGGGGGCGAATTGGCCGAAGCAGCTTCGCAGCAAGTTATAAGGCGGCGCGGAGAGCAGACATTGCTAGGGCGGAAAAAAGGACCTCCAGCTCCAATTGTCGCCTTAAAGCTTCGTCTACTAGGTATCTCGGCAGCTGACATGAAGGAGCAGGGATGAGAGGGAGGAGATGGAGGATTCTGAGAGGAAAGGAGGAAGTGGGTGGGGCTCGGAAGAAGGGAATCAGGGAGAGAGCTGCTTCTGAAGTACTAAGGATGGGGGTCGGGTGGTCCCAAATTAACTTGAAGAGAATAGCCTGCCCCCCTCCAGTAGGCTGACCTCTTATGCTGACCTCTGGAGGGGGCAGAGTAGCGGATTAGACTGCATGAGCGTCTGTAACACTCAAATGGGGCACTGAGCAGCTCCCATAGCCGCAAAATTGCAGTCGCTCCAGCCGAATTGGCCGAAGCAGCTTCGCAGCAAAGTTATAAGGCGGCCGGAGAGCAGACATTGCTAGGGCGGAAAAAGGACCTCCAGCTCCAATTGTCGCCTTAAAGCTTCGTCTACTATCTCGGCAGCTGCCATGAAGGAGCAGGGATGAGAGGGAGGAGATGGAGGATTCTGAGAGGAAGGAGGAAGTGGGTGGGGCTCGGAAGAAGGGAATCAGGAGAGAGCTGCTTCTGAAGTACTAAGGATGGGGGTCGGGTGGTCCAAATTAACTTGAAGAGAATAGGCCTGCCCCTCCAGTAGGCTGACTTATGCTGACCTCTGGAGGGGGCAGAGTAGCGGATTAGACCGCATGAGCGTCTGTAACACTCAAATGGGGCACTGAGCAGCTCCCATAGCCGCGAAATTGCAGTCGCTCCAGCCGAATTGGCCGAAGCAGCTTCGCAGCAAAGTTATAAGGCGGCCGGAGAGCAGACATTGTTAGGGCGGAAAAAGGACTCCAGCTCCAATTGTCGCCTCAAAGCTTCGTCTACTAGGTAACTCGGCAGCTGCCATGAAGGAGCAGGGATGAGAGGAGGAGATGGAGGATTCTGAGAGGAAGGAGGAAGTGGGTGGGGCTCGGAAGAAGGGAATCAGGAGAGAGCTGCTTCTGAAGTACTAAGGATGGGGGTCGGGGTCCGCAAATTAACTTGAAGAGAATAGCCTGCCCCTCAGTAGGCTGACCTTGACCTCTGGGAGGGGGCAGAGTAGCGGATTAGAACAGATGAGTATGGGGCACTGAAGTCCCATAAGATTGCGTCGCTCCAACCGAAACACAAAGATTATTAGGCTCCCGAAATTGCAGTCCAAGCCAGCCTTCGCAGCAATTTGAGAGGAAGGAGAAGGCGCTCGGCGAGAGCTGGAGCCTAGGCGGAAAAAGAATCCAGTAGGCTGACCTTTAGCTGATAGGAAAAGCTTATGATGTACTAGGGAGGAGATGGAGGATTCTGGGGCTCGAGAAGAATCAGGAGAGAGCTGCTTCTAGTACGGATGGGTCGGGTGGGAACCGAAAGAGAATAGCCTGCCCCCCTCCAGTAGGCTGACCTCGGACTCTGGGGGGGCAGAGTAGCGGATAGATGGCCGATGAGCGTCTGTAACACTCAAAGGGCACTGAGCAGCTCCCATAGGCCGCGAAAAGTTGCAGTCGCTCCAGCCGAATTGGCCGAAGCAGCTTCGCAGCAAAAGTTAGTGGTTAAGGCGGCCGGAGAGCAGACTGCCTAGGGCGGAAAAAGGACCTCCAGCTCCAAATTGGTCGCCTTCAAAAGCTTCGTCTACTAGGTATCTCTGGCAGCTTGCCATGAAGGAGGCAGGGATGAGAGGGAGGAGATGGAGGGAATTCTGAGAGGAAGGAGGAAGTGGGCGCGGGCTCGGACGGAAAAGGGAATCACAGGAGAGAGCTGCTTCTGTTAAGTACGAAAGGATGGGGGTCGGGTGGTCCCAAATTAACTTGAAGAGAATAGCCTGCCCCCCTCTCCAGTAGGCTGACCTCTTATGCTGACCTCTGGAGGGGGCAGAGTAGCGGATTAGACGCATGAGCTAAGGTAGTGAGTAAGTCACCTGTAAACTCATGGGCCCATGGGGCACTGGAGCAGCTCCCATAGCAACCCGCGAAATTGCAGTCGCTCCAGCCGAATTGTATTTCCGAAGCAGGCTTCGCAGCAAAGTTATAAAAGGCGGCCCGATAGAGGAGAGCAGACATTGCCTGCTAGGGCGGAAAAAGGAACCTCCAGCTCCAATTGTCGCCTCAAAGCTTCGTCTACTAGGTATCTCGGCAGCTGAACCATGAAGGAGCAGGGGATGAGAGGGAGGAGATGGAGGATTCTGAGAGGAAAAGGAGGAAGTAGGTATGGGTGGGGCTCGGAAGAAGGGAATCAGGAGAGAGCTGCTGAGTCTTGAAGTAGCTAAGGATGGGGGGTCGGGTGGGTCCCAAATTAACTTGAAGAGAATAGCCTGCCCCCTCCAGAGTAGGCTTGACCTCTATGGCGACCTCTGGGGAGGGGGCAAAGGTGCGGATTAGACCGCATGGGCCGTCTGTAGCACTCAAAATGGGGCACTGTTTTTAGTGGAGTTAGCACTTGCCTTGTGTATTTGAGTCGGACTAGACTTTCATGTCCATGCTAATTAGGTAAAGGGCAAAACGCTGCCCCCATGGGGAAGCGAACCCTTGTTCGAATCCCGTATAGCTCATTGGCGTTAACCACTGAAGCCAAGTAGTACTAATGCTGTGCTGTGTTTTTTTGAGTACGAGATAGCGCTGGTGCCAACCGGTTGTTGCCGTGTGTTTGCCCGATGGCGGTTTAGGGGATGCTTCGCCGGTAGCGCTACTGAAGGAATCTATCCGGGGATATCTTCCAAAGATGCCTTCCGTAGATTCCCTCCGAACAGTAATATAAAAGGGGACTCAACGAGAGCAGAGTACCATTACTCTCTCGCTGGTCCCGCAGGTAAAGATTACTGTTCTGCTGCCATGACTTGCGTTCTTGGCTATGATGCTTTGGTGTCCAGAAAGCTGAGACTCGCGCGCATGTCTGTCCGCGCAATCTGACCGAGTCGTGAGATTATTCTTGTTCGTCGCGCGACCTGACTGGCGCATGATTGTTCAAAAGCTAGTTGTGTTTAGCTTTGTTGCAAGCTCTCTTCTTTTTCTCTCTTGCTTTGGATACTCTGACACTTAGTCACTAATTGCTTTGTTAGATATTTGGAAGGTCTTTGCCTGCTTTCTTGGTACATTGCCTGTTCCCACTTGTAGTTCTAAAGGCATTTCGCCTTCATTTGTAGTTGTTTTATTTCTGATGTAATTACCCACTTACTCTCTCTCTGGTCCCGCAGCCTATTTATTTTACAGGTTATGGGCCTCATCGCGCTAAAGTGGCTGGATTGCACCCCCACTGCGGATTGAATTGGAGTGGCTGGATTGCCCCTCCTTTTAGGCTTGGACGGGCTGCTTTGTTGTGCTTGGACTGCAACAGCCCCCCTCTTCTTCAGCTCCCTAGTAACTGTGCGCTGGAACTGCAATGTTGTCTGAAGATGACTGCTCCCATCTTTTTGCTGGACTGCAACCCCCCCTCTGCAACCTTCTCTTACCTCATCCATCTGCTTTCAATGGGGACCACAAGGGTCTCTATGCGCAAGTTGGGATGACAACAATTAATGGGGTCTGGAGTGTTAAGGATGATTGGCATGCCCTTGCCTTGTAAGAAGGTGTCCAAGGCTATTTCAGAGGACAACGGTGGAACAACTGAGGGAATGATTGCAATCAAAGATCCTTGCTGGTCATTCAGTGAAGGATCAACCTCCTACCCTTCATCAAGAATGAGAAGACTTGGCCAAGGGCATGGTGGTTGAAGCTTGAGGAGCTGACAAGAACAAGTCAGGGCTCGCTTGAATCTTGATGCGCCGAGACTGCGCAACTGAAGAAGGAGCCAAGGGAGAACTGTAGCCAAGTACACACGCCCGTGCGGAGTCACTGTAGGGATCAGCTTGCAGCAGCAGGGGATACCACCTCTTCTGCTGAACGCTGATCGAGTCACTGTGTTGAAAATGGACTGCTAGAGTTTGACACTTGCAGTCCAAAATTCCTGGAGGCAAAGAGGACAACTCGGATTCTGAGTGAATGTCCCTGGCCAGACTCTTGATTGCCTGAAGCAAGGATGAGTGGGAGGAGATCGTACTAGAGCATGAGGACACGGCTCTGCTTTGCTGCGACATGGCGGGCACCCCCCATCGTCGTCAGGTCAGGCTCGTTCCGGGTCAGACCACGGACAGGGACAAGAGGACCTGCTACTAACTGTGGTAACGCGGGTCACAAATTGCAAAGGATTTGTCGCAAGAAAGAAATCTGACAAAGCCTCCGGAAAGTATATCCCAAGACCCAGCCGGGTAACAACGCCACAGTCGCCACTGCCTTCCAACCTGCTCGGGTGGCACTGCTTGCACTCCACTAGATGAGGACTTGCCCCCTTTGATTGGTGAAGTAAGACTTGGATGCTGGACTCAGGTGCTTCCACAACATCACGGGGTACCGGCGATCTGTTGTGGAACAATCAGACACCTGATACACCACTCCAATTCACGGTTTGCTGACGGAGTGGGAAACATCGGGCCAGAGTAAACGCTGGCGACGTCTTCCTGGAATTCTGTAAATGGAGAGTAATGTTCAGCTGCAGAAATGTCCATTATGTCCTGCATCTGCCAGAAATCTGATTTCCCCTCTAAAGCGTTATTGTCGGAACGGAGCTCAGAATAGAATCTGGGACGACACACGTTGTATCTTTTGCCAAGATGGTGTGCGCATTGAAGCGGTTTGCCATCAACGGCGTGTATGGTGGAGGGGGATGGTGCCCCGAGGCAGACATGCCAGTTGCTCCTCTTTTTTAACCTGAACGGTACTTGCGTGTGCGGCTGCAGTTTGAGACGCCGGAAGCTTTGGCAATGCCAGGGTTTGGTCATCTGGGGATGAACAAACCTTGGCCAACTCTGCAGGCCAAGCAAGATGGTACATGGCATGAAGGTAAAAGCTGAGGCATTCAAGGACTTCAAGGATCCCTGGGGGCCCGGAAAGGGGCTTGCGTGCTGTCGAAGCAGACCCGCGATCCTTTTCCTGCCCCAGTAAGTTCAGCACCTGTTGAAGGGATTGCATGTCATGTGGACCTATGTGGTCCTATCACAACCCTGCCTCGTCTAGGCAGAGCAAGTATTTCCTGGGTGTGTGGAGGTCCACTCCAGGTACAAAGCTTTGTCAATCAATGCTGAAGACCAAGGACGCACAGGCAATCAGCAGCCCCTGCCATGACCTCAATTCTCAAAGCTGCAGAGCTCAACAATGGATCACTGTCAAGATAGTGCGCTCGGACAGAGGAGGAAGAATTCTGCAATGGTGGAACTCGCTGCCTTCTTTGCTTCCAGAGGGATTGTCCATCCAAACCACAGCCCCTAGCCCCTGAGAGCAATGGCGGCGGCGGAGCGTTTTGAACAGGACCCTAATGGAAAAGGTTTAGGGCCCTCCTGCTTCACAGTGGTGCCCATTCTACCTTTGGGCTGAGGGCCTCAGACAGCTAAAACCTTTAGGAATGCTCCCACAGTCAGTGGCCGGGAGCTTACGCCTCACATATGCCTGACAGGGTCAGTCCAGAAGTATCCCACTTCAAGATTTGGGTGCAAAGGCCTTTGCCCCATTGCCCAAGCCTGAAGCGGCGCAAGCTGGATGCTGTAAGCAGGACTAGGTGGGTCTTCATTGGGTACGGGCCAACTCAAGGCAATACCGGATCCTTGGAAATCCAGACGGCAAAGAACTGTGCGTGGTGGGCTCGGGATGTTACCTTCCATGAGGATGTCTTCCCATACAACCACGCCGACGCCACCGGCCCATATGAAATGATGAGCCATGTGCATTGGTAGACATCAAGCTGGAACCTGATGAAGGAAACCAGTTAAGTGCACCTTCTGGCAACTCTCCAGCGGCACCACTACCCGAAGATGAAGCTGAACAGTGAGGACGAAGACTTACCCCTTTTGCACATGATACGACTCAGATGAGGAAGATGAGGACATTGCTCCACTGCCCTACCTCAAGATGCACCTCCTCCGCGCGGATCATCCCCAGACTCAGGCAGCACCTTCAGAGTGGTGGGCCACCTCAGCTGCTGATTGTTGAACTCAAGCCTGAGCCAATGTCTGTGAAGGAAGCTCCTCGCAGGTCCCCGAAGCTCAAAGCAGTGGAAGCTTGCAATGGGTGAAGGTATGGCAGTCTGCTCCACAACAAGACTTGGGAGGTTGGGACAGACCCCTGGAACCAATGTACTCCTGTCAGTGGACTCTTCAAAGAGGAAAGCGAGACGCTGCGGTAACATCGAGCGTACAAAGGCTGCCTGGTAGTTTGGTTGGATTGCAGGCAGCGGGAGGGTCTCGACTAACAATGAGATATATGCACTGTAGGGAAGCACGGCAACTCTGCGCACCCCTCTTGCTGTCACAGTCAACCGCGATTTGAAACTGCATCCAGCTGGACTTGCAACGGCGTTCCTCAATGGGGAACTGGAAGAGGATCTGCCTGGAATGCGCAACTCCAGGTTTTGCAGTTGGGGGAAGCGACCCGCGCATGCCATTTGCGCAAGACTCTCTTATGGTCTGGAAGCAGAGCCCCCCGTGGCTTGGTATGCAACTAGTTGCGCTCGTCCCAGCTGGAAGGCCATTTGGCTTTAATGCCTCTGTGGCCGACCCTGGATTGTTTCCATCATGATGCTTTGGTTCTGGTGACTGGACCTATGTGCTGATCCATGTCCGGACATCTGATTGCCGGTTAGTGGTATTGGAGTCCACACGGTGAAAACCAAGCTGGCTGAAGTCCCTTCAAAATCAAAGGACATGGGTGAATCCTCCTTCTACTTGGGTATGGACATCATCAGGGGACAGAGGGATGAAGAAACTCCTCTTGACTCAGAAAAGGTATGTGGCTGACCTCATGTTGCAATGTTTGCCTCAATGCCAAGTCAAAGAAAGGTGCACTATCCCAGCACCAAGCGCTGGAGACCAGGCGGAGAAGCCTATGACAGACTGTTGTGAGCTAGCAGCGAGATCATTGGGGTCTCTGATGTATCTTGCAGTGTGCACCAGGCCTGACCTCTCACAGTCAGTGGGGAAGCTTTGGCCAGATACATGGCAAACCCCCACTGAGGAACCACCTGGCTGCTGGCAAAGCATGTGTTGGCGTACATTTCTGGCACTCTTGGAAAGTATGGGTTTGTTCTTTGGAGGCAGTGGATTCTTTTGAGCTTTCAGGGCTTTCCGCTGACCCGTTCGCTGGGGACACTGACACACGGAGGTCGACGACTGGCTACGCTTTCAAGGCTAATGGAGCTGTGGTTCCTGGCAGAGCCGCACTGCAGCCACGGTGGCGCAACTCCAGCCACAAGAGGCTGAGTACATGGCTGCTGGTGCACGCTGTCAAGGAAGCACTCTGGTTCCAGAAAAGCCCTTCTTACCTGAGTTTGGAATGTGCAAGGAGCAGTACCTATCTAACGTGACAACACAGCAGCCATTTAAGCTGCTGAAGAACCCCATCTCCTGCAGTGGCGCACCGAAGCATATTTGATGTTGTGGCACACTTTGCGGCGTGAGCGAAGTGGCAGGTCAGAGGTTGACCTTCACTACATCTCCACTGAGGAATGGTGGCGAGATGTACCTCACTAAAAATCCTGGCCTTAGTGCAAGTGTTGGAGCTTGTGCATGGATCGGGTTGGGAGTTACCACAAAGTAGGAACATTCAGTCAGTCAGCGAGTGGGAGTGGTTAGAATATCAGTTAGCACTTGGCCATTGGTTGATATTTGATGGTCGGACTAGACTTCGATGTCCATGGCAATTAGGTAAAGGCAAAGCGTGCTGCCTCAGGGGGATCGAACCCGTTGTCGAATCTTCCGGTATAGGCTCATTATGAGATAAGGGAAGCAACTGAGCCAATGTAGTACTATTGCTGTGCCTTGTGTTTTTTTGGTGAGCTACGAGATTAGCGCTATGGTGCCAACACGGAGTTTGTTGACCCGCCCCATACTTCCGCCCGAATGGCCGGTTAAAGGGATGACTTCGCGGTAGCATAACTCGAAGGAATGACTAGCTGGGGTGGATAATATCTTCCAAAGATTTTGTGCCTTTTCGCGTAGGATTCATCCCTAGAAAGGGAACGCAGGTATCAACCGACAGTAATATAAAAGGGGACTCACGAGAGCAGAGTAGACATCGTACAAGTTTTGTTCGTCTTGCCCTCTCCTCGTCTGGTCCTGGGCGGCCAGGAAAGATTTCTGTTTCTGGGGCGCCATTAGGCTGCGTCTTCTTTGCTATGATCTTTGGTGCTCCAGAAAGCCCTGAGACTCCGGGCGCGCCATCTTTCGCGCGCATCTGACGAGCGAATCTGTACGCGCGTCACCCTGACTGCGCGGCATTTGGTTTCAAGCTAGTTGTTTAGCTTGTTTTGGCAGCTCTCCGTCTTTCTCTGTCTGCTTTGATACCTTTTTGACCAACTGTAGTCTAATTGCTGTTGCTTAGATATTGAAGGCTCTTGCCTGCTTCTTGTACATTGCGCCTGTTCCACTTGTCAGTCTAAAGGCATTCGCCGCCTCTTTGTTAGTTGTTTTATTTTCTGGATGTAATTAACCTCGACTTACTCCTCGTCTGGTCCCCAGCGCTAGTTTATTTTACAAATTGAAGCTGGAGGTTCCTTTTTTTTTTCGCCCTAAGCAATGGTTGTCTCCGGACGTCTCCCAATGTCTGCTCTTCCTCCGTCCACTCACTCTCTCCGGCCACCCTCTAATATTGGCTGGCTGCGGAGAGTATTACTGCTTGCGGGGCCAATCTGGAGTGTTGTGTTGTGCTGGAAGCGAGGAAATGGGTAAGATGTATTAGAGTGTGCATGTGCGCACTGGCCGCCGAGGATTTCGGCGTGGGGTTAATGGGAGCTGTGTGCTTGCTCCAAAGTGC
>JAJSRW010002174.1:0-47655 GCA_022414725.1 Microglena sp. YARC | reverse complement strand
GGGGCAAAGAGAAGGGGATTTTTTAAAATTTTTTTTTTTTTTTTCCCCCACCCTGTTTGGCCCCCGGCAAAAAAAAAAGAAAAGTTTTTTTTTTGAAAATTAACCGTTGCCCCGCAAAAGTTGGGCCTTGAGTTAATGAGGTTGGGTGGTTTTGGTACCCCGTCGCTTTTCGAAATTTTACGGGGCCCCAAAAAAAAGGCTTTTAACTCTGATTCGTTTCTCTCAATTCCCCGCCCAAGTCCCCCCAAAGTCAACAGTCCAAAGTCCAATGCAATAGCCAAAAGGCGGATGGTCCCCTGAAAAAAAAAACCAAAAAGTTGTATCTTTGGTGTATTCATGAATCTTGCGTGGTTTGGTTTTTCCTTGTTGGCGAATGATGAAAAGTCGAAGTAGAAACACTGTTTTTGGAAGGTTCCTGACAAACCTCATGTACGAGTTAACAGTTCTTGCCGAGGCATTCAGCTTGGTGGGGTGGGACGGTTGGGCCGTGGCGTTTGTTTTGTTTTTCTATCTACAACAACGACTAACAAATGTTGAAATAAAGACAGCAAAATCCTGCTTTTGCTTGCGTCTTCAACGTTCTCATCGTAAGCAACCAACATGTTATTTGTGCTGCGTAGACGGTCTCCATCTACGTTATCGTGTGTGCAGCCAATTGTCATCGTGTCGAGGAGGGGGGGGGGACGGTGGTGGTGGGTGGTGGTGAGTCTCGGTGAGTTGGGTCAGAGGATGTTTGGGCGACGCGGAATGCTTGGGGCTTCATTTGCAAAGAGCGTCCCGAACGTTTCCTTCTTCCGTGCATTTGCACAATGAGATGTAATCAATTGCGTTTTTTTTAAGAACAAACTCACACCGACTGTTTCAACCGTTACTTGTCCGCCAAATTCAGTGTCAGGTGGTTTCGTGTGAAAATATTTAATTGTAAAAATTATTTAAACAAACATGGAATATTTTCGATTCGAGAGCAATCGGCTTATTCCTGGAGAACCAAGTTTTTTTGAAATGCGAACCAGTCTGAATATTATATGGACTGCAGTTGACTGCTCTAGGTCGTATCCTCATGGGCAACTGGTCGAACATTTCCGACCATGGAAAGTTTGTACTCGAAACGTGGCGCGAACGTCAACGGTAAATTCTCCGCGAACGCACTTGAGCACGAACACAATGAATTGGCACTATTCGACATATACATGCCGTCCGCTGGCGTTGGAGAGTACTCCAACTTACACTATGCCTGGTATATCGCTGAGCTTACTATGCAGCAACGTTCTGCAGTGGAAACGCCACATACCGTCCATTCTAATATTGTCCAACGTCACTGTGGGTGCCGACTGGGAGACATGGGATCCTGTGTTATCCCGTGCATGTCGAGTCACAGGGTCACGGCATTCTATTTTCCGATGCGTTAAACGAGCTGCGCGCAAGTCCTCGCGACATTGCGGCGTAAGACAATCTTTCGAAGATGGGGACGCTTTGGCGAAGGTCAAGAGCATATCCGGTTATACGTTTCGACGACAGACACCGTGACAGCATGCGCCAGTGCGGGACTGATTGCACAAGAGCTGCAGGCGGGTTCTCCATGGAAGCCGTGCACGAGCACCCTGAGACGGGTATGCTCGTGTAAGCTTACGGCAACTTCGTGTCATCCTAGTAACGCCATCAGGAATTGAGCGACAAGGGTTGGATGCTTGGTTGATCTAAATATTTGAACATCAATCAACATCAAATTCGAACATCAATCAACATCAAATCAATCTTTTGCGTTCAGGGAATAATCCCTGTAAATAATTTGAATGATTGATGAATAGTCCGAATCAGTTGTATCCATAAACTTATTTTTGAATACAACTGTATAAAGGAAACGGGACGTATGGTTACGATTGATTCTGTAACACAAGTAATTGCCTCTGCACCCGCGCGCAGTAACAATCTTGTAATACAAGTTGCCAATGTTGCAAATGGCTGGGCAAAAGGTCAGAACAGGCCAAAGGCAGGGCCAGGCAAAGGCCGACAAGGCAAAGGCCAAATTCATTCGAACGTCCGTGAATGAATCAAGTGGTTGTAATCCACGAAAAGAAGGACTACTTGAACAGGACGAGGGTATCCGTGGGCCAACGTTCCTTGCATATCGTTCGTTTCTCCAGAGGATGTGTAATGTGCAGAAGGAGACGTTTTTCGTCCTAAGCCGCTTTATGAAGTGACTTTGTGCAAAAACGTGACATATGCTTGACAACGTCAAGACCCGCATAAAATGGGGTCAAGATTCTCCTGAAGAGAGCGTCCGCTGATCGTGAGCGGCTAATGCATACATAGTGTCGAAAGTAGTATGGCCAGATGAAGTTGAAAGCGTAACGTCTATCTCGCGAGTCCACGCTTGACGGCAGGAGTTTCGGAGACGACGGGGACTTATGAAGAACTGAGTATTCGCAGTTTTTTCAAGATCCGGGCGTATAGGGAATTCTTGACGAGGCGAAGAATAGAGCCAAAGTTTCATAAGCGCACCGACAACAAGTTCAAACGTGTACATAAGCGAGGTGCGGGTGCTGGTGCCGTGGAGTCCCTAACCCCGACGATTAATAGCAGATTGCGAGATTCCGAAACCCAGCTGAAACGTTGATGAAGAATTTTATTACAAGCAGCAGGAGACGCGTAAGCGAGATGTCGTGCCAGGAAATCAGGGACCTAATCGAACGCATGGAAGGACAACGCGATCTTGCTCGATAAACAAACAGAGACAGGTGGAAAGACACACCGTACCCAATGAACGGCAACAAACCTGTGGAGGAGCACCTGAATGCTGAGGGAGGATCTTGATTGATGTCGATTCCCGCAGTACTGGAGGTGGAAAGATGCGATTAAAAATAAAGGCATTAGTCAATGTAGTACATCGCTTCGCACATAAGACCACTCATCAATCATGTCCGCGAATCCTGAACATCGTTAGAATCTCGTTTATTCTCTAGTGGTTGTAGCGCCTGGTTGGTACGATGATGACAAACTCGTGACATCCGCGAATACTCGCCACGCCAATTTGTTTGCGATTGTGGCGTTCACAGACTTGGCATCGGTGTCTGGAAGAGGGCAGCAACAGCTACCTGGAGACCCGCATATCGTTTCCGCAAGAATATCATCGCAACGACCATCGTTCCAACTTGGCGGAGGCACTTAGATAACAAAAAAAAAGGAGAACTGCGTAGCGGTGGTAATAATAATAAGAAGAAGAAGAAAGTTGTCAAGAAATCAGTGTCCTATTGCGGATAAGAAAGATTCGAAAAAAGATAAAGATACTTGCGACTGATATCCATTTCGTTTGTTACAAGGGTCCAAGATGACGATAGCGTGGAAGCATATCCGCACAGTTGACCATGCGATTCCTTGGTAACTGATTATTGTCTGTATGTGTGTTTTCCGTCACGGAGCTCATGATTAGCGTGTGTCGGGGCGAAAGGGGTAAAATCGGAGCGCACGCGCACCAATCTGGGAATTTTGACGATCGACAAGGTGATCATTGTGTTCAACAAGATGAAGACGAACTTGCGACGCTGCTGAACTGGAGCGGTACACTAGCAACAAAATCAACATTTCGCATCTTGGGCGTTAACCGAGTCTAACGGGGAAAGGTCATTCGCTATGGCGGGCCGTAAATCAGGCTTTTTTCATTGTTTTCTTACTCTTCTCCAGGATGTTTGTAAAAGTTGAGTCGATCAATGAGCGCTACTTTTCCCGCAAAGCCTTCTTGGAACGAATCACTTGAAGTAGCCCAGAGTGCGCATCCACTGGACCGACTTCCTCATTCAACAGCGGTACTTTCTCGTCCATTCTATACCACGCATCATCGCCCCAAAATATGGATGCTTTCCACATGGTCCTTGATACTTGAGACAGGTAACGTCAAGTTCCACTTTTTGACCTACAACTCTGCGAAAACGGACTCGATGTTTTCGTCCTCTCTCAATGCGAACAGAGCTTTCATTAGCTTAGGATCAATTCGCGGAACAAGGCGGGGCTTCCATACCCATAATCCTTTGGCGTCAAAACATGTACCACCACCAATATCGATAATATTAATAAAAAGTAGAAAAACAACAAAAGTAACACGACTATCACGACATTCGACGACGTAACGAAGGACGCCTCCAAACTCAATATCATCTTGGGTCGGAGACAGACGCAATGAAGCTTTGGGTTTAATCACTCTGTCATCGGCAACAGGCACTTTGACTCATCAAAAACCCTCTTACCGTGTATTTGGATGTTTCAGTTAACTGTTCCGCGACTGTAGGATCCAAGTGGCACACGTCGGACATCCCATCTCGACGCATGCCGCGCAGTGGCAGTTCGCACACGCATTTTAACCCTAAAACGTGGGTTTAGAATGCCCAAACGAAGTATAAATTTGCTGGGAAAGCCATTTAATTCATTAATATTTTCTCAATGCATCATCACTATTATATGTAGCATGCATGTACCAGGTCACGTGGAGTTTGAAGGAGGAGAATTGTGATGCACACTAGGACGGTATGGACGCGCTCTCAGATGGAACTCGTGGTTTTTTATCATTGCGCCGGAGCAGGCAGTTGGCGAGAAGGACGGGGTGCTGGATGCCACACAGGAATTTCCTTAGTCGAGCCATGCATATGGCTTTTCGCTGCTGACAGGCTGCAATGTGAAGCACAGGCGCTCGTGGACAGATGTGGATCTAGACAGCCATCTCAAAACCATTTTGGCGCGCGGTGTATGACCAGGCGAGCCGACGTCGTCAGCATATTTGCCTAAAAGATCACAGACAATCCGGTATTGGAGTAGCCACCGCTAAGGGAGGTCAATTGTGGATTCTCTGCAAGCTTCTTTATGGATCCGGAGTTTGCAGGCGAAGCATGCACAAAGGCAGAATGCAACAACAGTGAGGCACTGAGTGTCGCCGCTCAGGGAGGCATATGGATGTCTGCAAGGTTTCTGATGGATCCGGAGTTCGCGGAAGAGGAGCACCGTGCCATAAAGCAGATGACAACGAAAGCAGGCACTGAGTGCCGGGGCTCATGAGGCTATCTGGATGTCCTGCAAGGTTCTGATGGATCCTTTGTCGCGCGGGCGAGAAGCACCGTGCCAAAGCAGCTGCCATAACAGTGAGGCGCTGAGGGTTGCCGCTCAGGGAGGCCATCTCGATATCTGCAAGGTTCTGATGGGATCTTTGTTCGAGGGAGAGGAGCACCGTGCCAAAGCTGATTCAGACGACAGTCAGGCAACTGATGTTCGCCGTTCAGGGAAGGCCATCTCGATTCGTATGCAAGGTTCTGATGGATTCCGGAGTTCGGCGGGAGAGAGCACCTGCCAAAGCTGATGCAGACGACAGTCAGGCACTGATTTTCGCGCTCATGGAGGCTATTCTCGATATCTGCATGGTTCTGGTGGATACTCCGGAGCTCCGCGGGTGATGAGCACCGAGCCCAAGCTGATTCAGACGACAGCCATGCACTGAGGTTCGCCGCTCATGGGAGGCTATCTCGATATATGCAAGGTTCTGATGGATCCGGAGTGTCGCGGGGCGAGGAGCACCGAGCCAAAGCTGATTCAGACGACAAGCCAGGCACTGAGGTTCGCGCGCTCATGGAGGCTATCTCGATATCTGCAAAAGGTTCTGGATGGATCCTTTGTTCGCGGCGAGGAGCAACCGGGCCAAAGCAGAATGACATTAACAGCAAGGCACTGAGGTTCGCCGCTCATGGAGGCTTATCTCGATATCTGCAAGCTGCTGATGAATCCTGAGTTCGCAGGCGAGGAGCACCGTGCCAAAGCAGATGACATTTAATAGCCAGGCACTGAGTGCCGCCTCTGCTGAAAGGGCTATCTCGATATCTGCAAAGGTCTGATGGATCCTATTGTTCGCGGGGCGAGGAGCACCGTCTGCGCAAAGCAGATGACATTAACAGCCAGGCACTGAGGTTCGCCGCTTTCATGGGAAGGCTATCTCGATATCTGCAAGGTTCTGATGATCCTTTGTTCGCAGGCGGAGAGCACCCGTGCCAAAGCAGATGACATTAACAGCAAGGCACTGAGTGCCGCTCTGCGAGAGCCATCTCTATATCTGCAAGGTTCTGATGGATCTTTGTTCGGCAGGGCAAGGAGCACCGTGCCAAGGCAGATGACATGAATAGCCATGTTTGTTTGTGAAAGCTTCTCAGCATTTTGACAGTTATTTTACGTGTCCTCATGTGCAGAACACATACAGTGTTCTCAATAATTTTGGGACACTCAGTATAATTTGTTTGTAAACCGTGACCTAAATGCAGCCATTAACATCCACAATTGCTTTACAATGTACCCAGTCCGCCCCGGAATTCTTGCAAGCCAAAGAAATATTGCAAACTGGAAGTTGTGGTGGGACGCAAAATTGATTACAAGCTGACAGGTTCTTTACAGAACGCAGTGTTGAGCGAAGTGTAGAAGATAAACACATACAAGAGGACTTTTTGGGGACTCGGGATATTATGTAACATAATGACCTTGTCCGAGTGTATTGGAGCACAATTGTAAAAAAGAAGATTTCCTTAAATTCTTTAAAACTTTGGTCATTCCAAAGAACACCACGATCGTCATGGATAATATTCGGTTTCACCATTCTTCAGAAATAAAGGATATATCGGAATACAAAGGTTGAACAGTTTACCAAAGAGAATTACATTAATACTCGGAATATCTTCGAGAACCTCTTCAACCTTCTGCACCCCCCAACGTTGCCCAAAAGCAACGAACGATCTGCAGTCTGGATGATTATAAGGTGTGTCCCACTTTATTTGAGAACAACTGTAGATCATTACAAGAAAAATGTTTAATGCGGGCCCCTACGATATAGTGCAGAGCACTCCCTCCATGTTTCAAGGAGATAAACATGCATGCATCAATCATATCAACCTGCAGGAGGCATCGGGTTTGCTAGATGTCGAATACCTTTCTACAGCAGTTCCTGTTGAGGTTGATGGGGAATGGCCTGTGCATGGCGTGCTATACGGACCATGTAAGCGTCCGCTCGTGTGCCTTCCTACCCAGTTGCGCAAGAATTCTCCTTGCGTAAACGTATTCTATTTGTTGGACACCGGGGCCCACGTGTGTGAGCTTGGTCCTACCACATTCAGAGCTTTGGGCGCAGGCGCAGTTCCACCATGTGCAACGCTCGCAACGATAAATGGCGTCCACTGCCATGTGAACTGGTGGTGCTCAGGATGGTAACAACCCTGACATCCGGTGCTCACGGGGCTGATTTCCTCACCATGATGAGTGCAGTTCTCACCGTGGACTATAAACGCAGCACCGTTTCACTCGCGCACTCGTGAATTATTTGAGTAAAAAAGCCGCATCTCATGCGCATCCTAAAATTAAGCATCGCATCTCCTGCGCATCCTAAAATTAAGCATCGCATCTCCTGCAAATCCTAAAATTAAGCATCGCATATCCTGCGCATCCTAAAAATTAAAGCATCGCATCTCCTGCGCATCCTAAAAATTAAGCATCACATCTCCTGCGATCTTAAAAAGCACATTCCTGGCATCCTAAAATTAAGCATCGCATCTCCTGCGCATTCCTAAATTAAGCATCGCATCTCCCTGCGCATCCTAAAATTAAGCATCGCATCTCCTGCGCATCTAAAATTAAGCATCGCCAATCTCTGCGCATCCTAAAATTAAGCATCGCATCTCCTGCGCATCCTAAAATTAAGCATCGCATCTCCTGCGCACGATTTTTGTCCAAGAGCGCCTCCCGCTTCCGTGTGCTTGAAGAATGAGGTCGAAGTGCACGTATAGAGTTCCCAAGCACCGCATCCCGCCACCATTGACCAGCTCACTGTCTGCCCCCCTCGTATTCGACGAAAACGGGAGGGCGTCATTCAGCCGGACAGGTTGTGGCAACTCGAACGAGGCGTCCGTAAAAAGTAGTCCGCAATGCTTATTTTAGCGCGCATGCAGGTTGTTCGGGTAGCCGATGTTGTCCATCCGGTACATGGAATCGTCCAACACGCGCACGTGCACGTACATTGTTCCAAAAATGACGTATCCGTTCGTCCACAGTTCGTGACCGCGACCGTACAATAGAACGGGATTCGAGCCGGATTGTAAAAATACTCAGGTGGAGAGCGCCCAAATTGATCACGACGGGTCTCGATATGGGGGGGGGCTCGCGCCGTTCGACAGTGCCGACCACCACCCATGTGCGCGCCTTCCAATCAACAAGGCTCTTTTTAGCCCCCCTGTATATTTCTGCAATAGAAACATCCAACGTACACTCGGCGCGTAGAGACTCTACAAGTCGATAGAAGCCCTTCTTGTATTTCTCTTTCTGATCCATTTTGCTTAAATGAATGTCCCACTATTTATGTTTATATAATCGCACAAATGTCATCATCATCCATCACATTCGCACCCGACACGACGCGATGTCTAGAGATGCGCACTGTGCAGGGTGTCGCTTTCAAGATCCTGACAGAGGCCCTCAAGGAACTGGTCATGGACACATGCATCGAGTTTGACGAAACAGGCATGAAGATCGTCGCGACCGACACTGCGCACATGGTGCTTGTGCACATGAAGTTGCACGCCTCGAAGTTCGAGTACTACAGCTGCCCCAACAGGAAAATGATCGGAGTGAACATGCTCAATTTTTACAAGCTTATCAAGACGATCAACAACAACGACCAGCTCACGCCGTACATTGAACACAACGACATCAATCACCTGTGCATCAACATAGAAAACATGGAGAAAAACACACGCACGACATACAAACTAAATCTGCTAGACCTCGATCACCGCGTAATCAATGTCGATCCTACGAGCTTCTCCGAGGTGGTCACGCTCCCCTCGACGGATTTTCAGAAGATATGTAGAGACATGCACAACATCGCAGAGTTCATGGAAATCAGGAGCTTCAGGAACAGATTACGTTCAGTTGCGTGGGAGAGTTTTGCTCCAGGAAAACCACCATCTTCGACAACAACAAGACGCAAAGACATCTCGCCGTACAACGAGGCAGAAACAAGCGACATAAACAGCCTTATGAAAGAAGGTTGTGCCCCCCCCATCCCAGAGTGCGTCGTCGATACCGAACATGGAAGAGATACAACATGTACAGAGATTGTGCAAGGCGTCTTCAGTCTCAAACAGATGGTCCTCTTCACAAAGTGTACCAACCTCTGCACCACTGCAGAGATCTACTTGAAGAATGACTATCCTTTAATCATCAAGTATGACGTGTCTTCTCTAGGATCAATCCGACTAGCGTTGGATCCCCAACTCTAAAAGTCCTCTGTGAAAAAGGTGTCTCCATTGTCGCGTGATGATTGGTGGTCACCCGACTCGTTATTACGCCTATCCATGTTTAGCACGTCCGAGCGCTGGTACAACGAAGCGCGTTCCTGCCTATGAGCTCCATGAAACCAAACAGGTTGGTCGATCCGAATATGATGGGGTACCCAAGCATGAACAACAGGTTGTCAGCGATGTGCTCTATGTACTGGCACATGAGCTTGGAGTTCATCCCCACCAAGCGACAGGGAACCGCCTCGCAAATGAACTCCTTCTCGATAGAGATCGCTTCCATGAACATCTCGCGAGCCTCCTCAGGCGACATTCGCTTCAACAGCTTCGAGTGAAGAAGACAAGCGAACTCGGTGTGCAGTCCTTCGTCGCAGGCGACGAACTCGTTAGACTTGGTCAGCCCCGGGAGAAGATTGCGCTGCTTTATCCAGTAGATCGCGCAAAAGGCGCCTGAGAAGAACAATCTCTCGACGATTGCGAACGCAACAATGCGCTTGTGGAAAGGCTCGGACGGGTCGCACCACTTTTCCGCCCAATTCACCTTCCTAATCACGCTTTGCATGTTCCCAAGGTCCTTGTAGATCGAGTCCTTCACACTATTGTCTTGGATAAAAGTTTCGATCATCAGACTGTACACCTCGGCGTGCACGTTCTCCATCATCGCCTGGAAGGTGTACCCGTACTGCGCCTCCATGACAGTCACATCCTTACAGAAGTTCGTCATCAGGTTGAGAGATACAAGCGTGTCGCTAGCAGCGAAGAAGACAAGAATGTTCTTGACAAAGTGTCGCTCCTCTTCATTCAACTTGTTGTTGAAATGCCCGCGATCACGTGAAAAGTCGATCTCCTCGGCAACCCAAAACGACGCCAACTGGAGCTTGTAGTGTCTCCAGATATTGGGATACTCTATCGGGTACGTCGTCATTCGCATAGTCCCTGAAAGCAACGGCTCAGAAGCAGAAGCAGAAGCAGAAGTCGCTCGGTCACCTTCGTTTATCATCATATCTCCACGCGTACAATCCATTGTCAAGAATTCTTTACACCTGTTTTATTTGTCAGATTATTATTTAAAGTCACGAATCAGCTGCATCAATAATGGCGGCAACTTTGCCTGGAGTGACAGATGGATACTGCGTGTACCAGTCCAATATGTCACCCTCGTAGCACATGTTCCACACCCTCAACTGACTGGTTCGACCCACTCTCAGCGCGCGTTCGATCACCCGTGTAACAAGCGACTGATGCGGAGGATGCATGAAAATGATGTCGCTCACCATCTCCATGTTCAGACCAGATCCGAAATGCGTAGGACTCGCCAGCAGAACCCGCACAATTCCATAGCGGAATCGGTTGATCGTATTGCGGATGATGCCACTGTTACCGCGCAAGAACGCGTAAGGAATTGAAAGCTCGCCCAAACACTCGGAGATGCTATCGAATGCATACCGGTGAGAAGAAAAAATGATGACTCGACCATTAGATGATGATGATGATGATGTAACCATTGTATTCAAAAAGTACTTCAACGTTTCCATCTTGCAGAACACATTGCCCAATAAAGGCGTTTGATTCTTGTGGTCTTCTGCGATATTTGTATCGAGTGTGGCAGAGAGTTCCGATGAGTGCACGACAATGGCATCCTCGAGTCGCGTAGGGCTGCGACATATGGGACACGTAGCAGAAGACGGGATAGAGTCCGACGATGTAGCAAGCCACATACATAAGCAGCGAAGGCAAAACGAGTTTGCGCAGCATGGGACAACCACTTGCGGTTTAAGTTGTTGTACATCAGAGCAACTTGTGGCGGTGGTCCCATAACAACGAGATCCGATGTCATCGTAGCATATTGAGCAGGAAGCGGTCTCCTCAGGGTTTGAGGTTACAATAGCCGTGCAAGTTTCTGCCCATCTAACCACTCCGGGAATCGAAGAGGTCAACAAACGTTTCAGAGCCCCCAACTCATTTGATTCGTGTTGGGATGAAGGAATCATACGCAGAGCATTGTCTATGCCTTTTCCGGACTCCATCTCTGCCAGGACACGCATATTTAGAGAGTGTTCCTTGAACGATTTGTGGGGGAAGTAGTAACTGCTACTCCCCGGTGGATTAGATGGGAACATACAAGTCACGTTTGCGATGTTCGCAACTGGAAACTCGAACGATCTCAACACGAAAGCGTCCTCGTTCCGCACGAACAAACCGGTGGGCTCGTGGAGGCGGATATGGTGGGATGACATGACATTTGCTCTGAAGGTGTTGTTCACTATGTACGAGTTAGCTCGAGACCCGTGCATGAGACTATTTGTGTCCGAGGTAACGTACCAGTGGAAGCCGGCGTCCATAGCGACAGTACACGTGGAGATTGTATCAGCCTCGTCGATTAACACACGCGCAATCTTCATTTGCATCCGGTTCAACGTCATCGCGATCGAGTCGTAAAAGGAGTTCGATACTATGATCAAATCGAGCGATTGAATACGGGAGAGGTCACACAATTCGCAAACGTGGTTGTAGCGAGACACGACGGTGAACGATAAGTGGTCACGAAAGCTATCGGCATAGCACTTCCACTGAGATACCAATGTATGCGGAATCACAATAACAGAAGTCCGTACAATAGGCATACGGTGGGAGTCCATCACGATAGAGACGTTGTCGCACGCAAAGGATATGTAATCCACATCGCTTGAAGGAAGTGGGGCGGGAATAAGGGGTTTCAAGAATAACACCATGCTGAGAATAATCAAAGACTTACCGAACCCCCCAAGATCGCTGATCACACCGACCCTAGGACGCACGAACTTCGATGTTGAAGCTACAAGGAATATCGAAGACGCTGCATCAGCAATGGCCTCGTCATCACTACTGCCATCACTACTGCCATCACTATTATTATCATGTTCTAAAATACCAAACAGTTCTCGCAAGCTAATCAGTTCTCTTTCCAACGACATGCATGCGGCGATAGACGCCTGTTGGTGCGGGAACAGACGCACCCCAATTTCATCTGGAAGATTCGGGCTGCGGGGGCTTCGTTCGGTGAGGAGACGGAGAACCATAGGGGGCTTATCAAGAGCTCATCAAACGCGGAGATTTTATCAGAAGCGGGTCCCATTAGTAAAATAATGATCCTGATCCTTTTACACTCTTCCGATTTTCCACTACAGTCGGCAGAACAGTTAAATGAAACAAGGCGACAGACGTTATAGTGTATCAGTGGATGGTCTTCCAGCAAAGAAACCTCTTCACATGACGCATTGCAATTGCACATCAACAAAGACCCCGTCGTCCAAAGGTGTTTCGTCTGTGCGATGGCTGTCAATACATTTTTTGTTGCATACAATCAGTTAATGAAATTTGGTGAACGAATGGAGGAAGAAGAATCTCCAATGCAAATTATAGACATAGACCCCACGATCGATTCGTACCGAAAGAAACAAATACGCAAGTACATCCTCGCGTCGGTCGTGGTGACCACAGTGATCACTGTGGCGCTACTGCAGATAACGGCACCCGGTATGAAGGGGCAACGCTTCACGCAGGCTACAGCTTTCTCAGTGGTCGCTATCCTGTACATGGACCTCTGCTGGCTCATGTGCGTCCTGAGGGTGTGGGTATCCAAGGACTCGAAACTGGTGCATGCACTATACGTTTTTCACGTCGGTATGGGCAAGATCGCGACACTGAACAAACGGCTCAGTAGTATTCATGACAGAGAAGCATCCGCAGTGGCAAGTCTCCTGAAATGGGTAATAGAGGCACACTACACGGTTATCTCGGTGACCACACAAATGCACGAGAGAGCGAGCACGATAGCAGTGACGTCGATAGCGATCGCAGGAGTCATATACATTGCATTCGGTAACAGTGAGAAGAAACGGAGCCACATGGAGAAATAACAACAAACAAACATAACGCCACCAGAACGCCACCTAATTGTACAACAAGAATCCAGCCCATTCCTATATAAACAAAGAGGTGGCACTCATGTAGACGTTTATATATCGGCCCGGTATACACCCACTCTACTTAGGCGGTGTGGGGCACCCGATGTTGTGGTAAAACTCGCATCAAACGAGGGGGGGATAGATCCGATCGATGTAGCAGTGCACGAAGGCGGATATTTCCGTGATCCTATTGTTAGGTGCGAGTTCTATGAGAACTACAAGGATGGGCGCATGAATATCAAGGCGTCGGAAATGGGAGACAACAATGTGGGGGCACAACACTTAGAACAGTTCCACAACGCCCCACAATCACCACAGCCAGGAGAGGATTCCCTAGATATGCACTCATCCAAGACATTCGGTTCATACTTCGACATCGAGACCGTGCGTGAGAGGGTGCGAGCGCGGTACGCTGAGCGTCACAATATATGGGTTCGCGCATTTGGCGAAGGGAGTCAAGAGACGATCCTATTCGATGCTCTAAAGTGTGCAGCCTTCCGCAATCGATTCTTCTCGCACACTCCCGACATGCTGGTGTTCGACAACGAATCCGTGCGAAGGCACCATGTGTACGCGGCTTCTAGAAAGGGGCATACAAAAGGTAATCTAGAAATGTTGGTAAAAAAAATAGTTCGGTGGCAAACAATCATTTTTGGGCTGTGACCGAGGCTACGTACCATCAGAGACGAGGGAAGTCGATGCAATTGTCGGGACAATCATGGATGCAAGAGTTGGAACAACTCATAATAACATTTACGAAAAAAAATGGTCCGGCACAGCTCTTCGAAGATGAGTTTCAAGTCCGTATCAAAAACACAACCGACCAAAACACTAAATCGGAAAAGAAACTTCTACAACCAGGAAAAAAATCACAGTCAGGGGGGAATGATGCGACCATCATCACTGCTCCTCCTCCTCCTCCATCTCAATTATATCAACCATGTTATCAACCATGTTATCAACCATGTTATCAACCATGTTATCAACCACCGTGTCAACCACCGTGTCACCAACCGTGTACGACTCCTCCATATCAACCGTGTTATCCAACCCCGTGTAAACCACCGTGTACGACTCCTCCATATCAACCATGTTATCCAACCCCGTGTCAACAACCGTGTACGACTCCTCCATATCAACCGTGTTATCCAACCCCGTGTCAACAACCGTGTACGACTCCTCCATATCAACCATGTTATCCAACCCCGTGTCAACAACCGTGAACGACTCCTCCATATCAACCGTGTTATCCAACTCCTCCACTACTTGTCCCCGAGCAATGTTGGGACGAAGTGGTGGTGGCGTTGGCATTCCATCATGATGGAAAACCGCTGCAATCTCATTCACAACAACATATTCTCACTCCTCCACTGATTGTCTCCGATCAATCTTTTGACAAAGTGGCGGCGAATTCACATATTCTCACTCCTCCACTGATTGTCTCCAAGCAATATTGGGACAAAGTGGTGGCGGCGTTGGCATTCCATCCTGATGGAAAACCGCTGCAATCTCATTCACAACAACATATTCTCACTCCTCCACTGATTGTCTCCGATCAATATTTTGACAAAGTGGCGGCGAATTCACATATTCTCACTCCTTTTGACAAAGTGGCGGCGAATTCACATATTCTCACTCCTCCACTGATTGTCTCCGATCGATCTTTTGACAAAGTGGCGGCGGCGAATGTCTCCGATCAATCTTTTGACGAAGTGGTGGCGGCGTTGGCATTCCATCCTGATGGAAAACCGCTGCAATCTCATTCACAACATATTCTCACTCCTCCACTGATTGACTCCGATCAATCTTTTGACAAAGTGGCGGCGAATTCACATATTCTCACTCCTCCACTGATTGTCTCCGATCAATCTTTTGACAAAGTGGCGGCGGCGAATGTCTCCGATCAATCTTACGACAAAGTGGTGGCGGCGTTGGCATTCCATCCTGATGGAAAACCGCTGCAATCTCATTCACAACAACATATTCTCACTCCTCCACTGATTGTCTCCGATCAATCTTTTGACAAAGTGGCGGCGAATTCACATATTCTCACTCCTCCACTGATTGTCTGCGATCAATCTTTTGACAAAGTGGCGGCGAATGTCTCCGATCAATCTTTTGACGAAGTGGTGGCGGCGTTGGCATTCCATCCTGATGGAAAACTGCTGCAATCTCATTCACAACAACATATTCTCACTCCTCCACTGATTGTCTCCGATCAATCTTTTGACAAAGTGGCGGCGAATTCACATATTCTCACTCCTCCACTGATTGTCCCCGAGCAATATTGGGACGAAGTGGTGGCGAATGTCTCCGATCAATCTTTTGACGAAGTGGTGGCGGCGTTGGCATTCCATCATGATGTAAAACCGATGCAATCTCATTCACAACAACATATTCTCACTCCTCCACTGATTGTCTCCGATCAATCTTTTGACAAAGTGGCGGCGAATTCACATATTTTCACTCCTCCACTACTTGGACCCAAGCAATCTTGGGAAGAAGTGGTGGCAGCATTAGCATTCCATCCTGATGGAAAACCGCTGCAATATCATTCACAACAACATATTCTCACTCCTCCACTGATTGTCTCCGATCAATCTTTTGACAAAGTAGCGGCGAATTCACATATTCTCACTCCTCCACTGATTGTCTGCGATCAATCTTTTGACAAGTGGGCGGCGAATGTCTCCGATCAATCTTTTGACGAAGTGGTGGGCGTTGGCATTCCATCCTGATGGAAAACTGCTGCAATCTCATTCACAACAACATATTCTCACTCCTCCACTGATTGTCTCCGATCAATCTTTTGACAAAGTGGCGGCGAATTCACATATTCTCACTCCTCCACTGATTGTCCCCGAGCAATATTGGGACGAAGTGGTGGCGAATGTCTCCGATCAAGTCTTTTTGACGAAGTGGTGGCGGCGTTGCATTCCATCATTATGTAAAACCGATGCAATCTCATTCACAACAACATATTCTCACTCCTCCACTGATTGTCTCCGATCAATCTTTTGACAAAGTGGCGGCGAATTCACATATTTTCACTCCTCCACTACTTGTACTCGAGCAATCTTGGGAAGAAGTGGTGGCAGCATTAGCATTCCATCCTGATGGAAAACCGCTGCAATCTCATTCACAACAACATATTCTCACTCCTCCACTGATTGTCGCAGAGAAATCTTTGAACGAAGTGGTGGCAGCATTAGCATTCCCTCCCACCACAATCGTTTTGCCACCGCTTCTCTCGCCAAAGTTGCCATCTATTCCTCTGCCCCCGCTACTATCGCCCGATATACCATCTATTCCTCTGCCGCCGCTACTATCGCCTGATATACCATATATTCCTATGCCACCTCTGCACTCACCTGATACGCCATCTATTCCTCTGCCACCTCTGCTCTCACCTGATACGCCATATATTCCTCTACGCCGCTACTATTACCCGATATACCATCTATTCCTCTGCCACCTCTGCTCTCACCCAATATGCCATATATTCCTATGCCACCGCTACTATCGCCAGATATGCATTCAAAGAAATTCGTTATTCCTGGATCCATGGCTTTCTCAAAACGGGTTTTGATCCGGGGGGAGTCAATTCCTCATTCAAAACAGTTTGTAATCCCGGGCGTGATGCAGGTAAATATCTCACATGCTTCCGGTGCACAACCCCAAACACTCAGACAACAACAGAAACAACAACAGAAAACATATACCCCTAGATCCACTCCATCGGCTTTTATCCACCGGTGCAAGACTCCTATGTGGACGTTTGGCATCATTATCGCGTCCATCATTGCAATTATCAAGCTTATGCTAACCGAGGCGAATCTAGCTGAGGGGTACGGGGGTGAGGAAAGTAGTGTATTTGAGGATGCCTGCAGTAGAGAACTTGATGTTGCGTATATTGACGCCTCTGATGGAAAGGTGAGAGAAGCAGTCGCTCGTGCACACAAGTGCCTTTCACATAAGTATGTGCGTGCAATCGATATCAAGGTAGCAACTGCATCTGCATTATTATTAGGGATGTCCGCATGTCGTCGCCGAAAATAATTTGTTTGTATTAAATCAATGTCACCATCAAACGAGCAGACAACATCAACACATCAGAACGACCCACCACCGCCCAAGAATAAACCTCCTCCACCTCCATCACTACCGAAAACCACTCTGATTACGCCTGCATCCACTAATTACACAACATGGGCGAAGGGTATCCACGCGTTCGGGGACCTTGCTCTTCCGATGGTCGCCTTCTACATGCTGGTTCTAAGTAACTTCATGGGTGAAATATTGGGGTGCAAACTTCAGAAGATCATGCGGACAAGTGCGATTGCTAAACATTTGGTGGGCATCGTGCTCCTATTGACACTAATTACATTTGCGGACGATTCAAACAAGAACTCGCTCATATCAAAGTTTCTAATTACATTAACCATCTATTTGTGGTTCTTCATAACGACCAAGTGCCCCTCCCCCATTATGTTCATTGTGCTTATCATTCTCCTAATGACATACATGATCGGGAAGAACTCTATACACGACCCTGAGTACGTGGAACACCGGGGAGTTGCTCGGATATCTCAGACAATCCTGTCTATGATTGCGCTGATACTCAGTATTGCAGGTTTCTTCATTTACGTGATGAAAAAGTGGCGCAAGCACAGATCATCGTTTTTGTTGTACACGCTCCTTACAGACACAATGAATTGTGAACACCGCTCAATCAATCAACGCTTTTGATAAGAGACAATCGTGTCCAGCAGACCCATAAGCTTGAACCGAATCTTTAACGTCACATCCTCCCTCTCGATAAACCTCTCGACAAGACCCTCCATAATGTCGCACTCTTGCTTTACAAGCGAGTCCTCATTGCGAGAATTCTTGCGTGCGAACTGAGCCGCAAATTCCGCGATGAGTTCTATAGCCACCTCCGCTCGCCGCCCAGGTATGTTGGATTCGAAGATGCCGACAATCTCAGAGAGGTATGCGCGACGAGGAGGACACCCGCGAGGGAAATGAGCAATGTGCCCCCATTTCAGATCCACCGCTCCCCACCTCCACCTCCTCCAAAGTGATCCATCTCAACTGTCGGCGAGCGAGCAGTTCGAATCCAGGGAAGCAGCGCTCTGGAATCACCAGAGCGCAGCAAAACCCATGGAAAAAGGTAGGGAATATCAAAGCGCCCAACGCCACTGCCAGCATCACCCAACCAAATCCTACCACCAAATCCCCATACCGGGCGGATTACCAAATCTACACCAAACAAGAAGAAGAACACCACGTTTCGAGCGGACACGCTGTTGCGAAGCGATCCTGGAACACCTGCTATACAGATATTCCAGGATGGGGCACCTGCATACCAAATCCCACGAAGATCGTCACCACCCTCCGACGAATCCTGACCACCATCAAAAAAAATATCATCTCCACTTCCAGCATCAAACAATCAAAAAATCACCACCAAAACCCTACTATGGAAAAGATACCATCTCCAACGCGACGATCCACATCGTCGTCCTTCTTATCCTCCTAACAAGCACAGCCTTCCAACACCACAACACTTGCAACTCTCAAGCCCCACAACCCTCCAACGATACAATGCTCCGATATGGCCCCTTCCAATCCAAGCTCCTCACAGGTGAGAACTACGAGTCGTGCCTCCCCAGTAACGACCTGTACTCACGCACCGACCTTCAACCTCCCTTCGACCATTGCTGCGTCTCCCTGCTCCGCAACAACACATTCCATCCAAACCAACATCTCCCCCAAATCCACCCTTACTGGGATAATACCGTCCATCGCGGCGAAGGTGAGAGTCCTATTGAATCCTGCAGATTCAATGGGGGGCAAAAGCCTGACGGCAGCCCCCAAAATGGAAAGCATAAGCCTGACGGCAGCTATCCGAACCTCGCAAATAACAATATCTCCTCGACAGGTCTCAGTGGCACCAAGCCTGTGCTCGAATTCAGAGGGGACGTCCTCTACCCCCCCCGAGGATTCACCGCGCAACGCCACGTCTTCCTGGATACTCACCTACAGCGAGCCATCCGAGTCTATGAGACCCACGAGGAAATTAACGCAACCATCACCCTCCGTCACCCAACGACGAATCAGTCTTCCACAACATCGACCCCTTCGCGGCCGAGCTGAGCGACCAAACAGTTGTGACTTACCCCATCCACGGCATTCCCCAAGATGCCAAGATTATCAAGGTGGTGCTGGGAGGCATTGTTGGCAACACCACCAGCATGAGGCTTACCAACAGGCCCAGACCCGGCTTCTTCCCTGACAATGCCTTGGCTTGCACCACCCCTGACTCTGTTGCTAGGCATGTCAACGCAGCATTCCGCCAGATGCCCCCTGGCATACTGGCTGGCGACATCAGTGAGAAGCATGTCGACCAAGTCTGCAGCACCCCTACTACACCTGTAGAGTGGAAAGTAACTGTCCACATTCATGCCACTCACCTGCACAAACTCCCCCTCCTGACTATCAAACACCTCTGCAACTTTGCAGTCCTAGCCAAAAGCAGAAACCTTGAGACAGGGTACCCACTCTCACCCCTTTGTAAACACCAACCACCTCATCCCCTGCAAAATCTTAGTCAATATTGAAGACAGTGAGAGCCTCTATCCCAAGGGCACCATCTCTAGAGCCAACACCATCACTAGACTTACCTCCCTGGGCAGGTCCACCAGAAACCCTGCCTGGCAGATCATTGATGTTTGTCAGCAGACCAGGATCTCCACCCATACTCCCAGTGGAAGTGTCCTCTCAGAGCAACCCACTGCACCTACTGCCACAACACTTGTACCCATTCCCCACTATCCCCCTGGCAGAACAACCAACCCTGCACACCCACCAGCCCCAGGGGCATCTCCAGACCCCTAGCTGAAAGGGGAGATGAGCATATGACAGAAGCACAGGGCACAGATGTCACTGACCCTCCCACACCCTTCTCCAACCCTGATGCCCCTGGCCATGACCATGCCCCTCCCACCAAGAAGGCCGGCCAAGGGGCCAAGAAGCAGAAGACCAACGCCGCAGATGATGCGGAAGTCGCAGGACCCCCCAGGAAACTCACCTCACCATCACCTCCCCTCAGCTTCTCTGTCCCAGTGACTTATCCCCCTCCTGACCACCTCGACTTCCACGACATCGAGGAGGTTCGCCGAGCCTCTGAAGCTTACATGCACTCCGACTGGAGGAACATCGAAGCAGAAGACAAACCCAACTGGCTTGTGAAGCTCGAGGTCATCCTCCAGCTCGCCTTGATTAACAAAGAAGACCACGACGACACCATGACAGTGCATAACTCACTCAACTTCATGCTGGTAGAGACCACTCGCGACAAGAGGACTGTCACCAGCGCCATGTGCGCCACTCCCCGAATCAAGGAGTCCATTGAGTCCCTGCTCCCCCTCCACATCAGGAGGATTGACCACTACAGCCTCTTCATCAGCCCCTCCAACATCCCCTCAGATGCCTACCAGTGCTCAGTGATCTTGAAAGACTGACCAGATCGTCAACCTTGAAGACCGCCTTGGACTGCACCAAGTCATCATGGAATCCAACAGGCACTACCTCGCTACTCTGAGGAGGATGTTCCCCAAGGAGCTGGAGGGCCTTGATGAGGACCTACACTCACCAGACCTGTGGGACATCATCTCCAGGGAAAAGATCTGCAGCGATAATGTCACCACTGCTGCTCACATTAACAACTCCCTTGTCACCAGGGAGGGCATCCCTCTCCACTTACATGATCCTATCACCAGGTCAACACAAGCCAACCGAGGCATCCACCTCATGCTCTTAAACAGAGCTACAGTCCTGATAACCTTCCTCTCCACCAGAGGCATCCTCCATTCTGGTGGCTCTACCTACACCCTCAGGCCCTCCTTCCTCCCTGACTACGACCCTGCCATGACCAAGGGCAAGCCAGTCAAGATCTGTAACTCAGTAACATGGCCAAGCAGTCTGCCTGGCCACTTGGATGATCAGGAGAGAGATCTCCAAGAATTCCGCCAAGGGAGAAGGCCCCCTTGACCCCCACACCAAGGGTGACCTGGACCAATGGAAGGCTCTCAAGACCTCCCTGGATGGACACCCCCCCGAGTACCATGTCACCACCTACCAGAAGGCCATTGTTGACATGCTCCTCAACCATGAAACCCCTGATCCACCTGCAGCCTGGCCACCTGCACCCTATGAAGCCGCTGATGATGATGGCATCTTTGGAGCAGGTGCCATCACCAGTGAGCACTGCAACACCCCAGCAGACCCTGAACTGGGAAATGACTGGAGCAGCTTCCTCCAAACGGCTGCTCTCAAGGTAAACCCCAATCAAACCAAACCCTATAGTAACTTTTACACCTGCATCCCTGCCACCAAAAACCAACAACATCAAAACACTCACCACTCCACAGGTTGCCAGCACCACAGCCAACAAGGCTTACCCCAAAGCCAACACCTTTAAGGGACACAGGAAGTAGCAAACCCCCTGGACCTCTGGATAACAGCACTTCTCCTCCTGCTCTTCTCTCTTATCAGCACTACCCACTGTCCCAGTGGAAACATCCATAGCAAGAGCAACAAAAATAGAAAAAATAGACATGGATATGAGCCCCTCCGGACACTATCTCCTTATAATAGCCCCTGCCAGACCAAAGGCACAGCCTGCCACTCCTGTGCTGAGATTACAACCTGTAACAGATTAAACCTTGCCTGCACTCTTCCCTCCCCTATCTCTCCTGCTCTCACTCTACCCATAGACAGCTCAGATACTCAGGAGGATGCTCACAGCAGTAAGTACCCCTACAGCTGCCCCCTCTCCACTCCTCCTACACCCCCCACACTCAGAGGAGGTAGACCCAGAGGAAGCAGACGCCTACAAAGTAAGTCTGAGTCTGCCCCATACTGGGAAGCCCAAACAACCTCCCACTGCCAATTCACTCCATCAATGCCTACCTTGGATACAAAGCCATGGATATCAATCTAGTCCTAGACTTTGCTAACAAACTCCACACTCAAGTCACTAGAGCCACTGATAATCACTGGAAGGTTATGGATCATATTTTCTCAACCCCTCTGGAAACTATAATAATGCCCTTATTGACTACTACACCTTCACCAAGCAGACTGGCACTGGATACCTGGTCAGCCACAGGAACCACCCATACACACCACTACACACCTCATCTCCTAACACTGAAGAAAACTATGAAACAGGCATCCAACTTGGTAGCACCAAACAACAAATCCTTAGCAGAATTCCCATCAATAGCACCAAATTCATACTGCACTACTGGTCCAATGGCTATGGTCATGCAATCACTATCAAATACTACAACAATAAATGGTACAACCTTGACTCTGAACTCTCTGGACCCACCATCCTAACCCCCCAAGACTGGCACCAGCTCCAGGGGCGCATCTACACTCTTAGCCAGGCTACACCCTCCTGCCATGGCCATCCATTTCAACCTGATCTCTATTTTGATCCAACCAATCCCACCCTAATACCAATGGTACCATCCTAGAAGACTCTCAACAGATCAACACCTACACCAATCCACCACCTTCACCACCAGATCAAACAATCCCTACCACTCAAAATAACACTGAAACACCCACAGACGAAGATGATGACATTATCTATCTAGTATCTGAGGATGAATCCCACACAAAACGTAAGAAACCCTACACCTCTACCAAAAAATCTAAAAAATCCAAGAAAACCACCACCACTAAAAAACGGTCACGAAGTGACCTTCCCCCCCCAATACATGCAGCAAGGCTCCCCACCCCCAGCAGGCCTACCATCCCTGAATACAACAAGCTCAGACAGACCCGGATCCCTGGAGCTCCCCCCCCGGCCAAGAAGCAGTAGTCCATCAGCACTACCAAGCCCACCTCACCGGTGAAACGTAGTAAGCCTAAATACTCTGAACAAACCTCAGACCACCCTGTCCAACAGCAGGAACACATTCTTAATGACACTAACATCACCACTATCAACTGCAGGGGAATTGGATCCTCCTGGGAAGTCATCTATGATCACATTAGATCCAGGGATAATGATATAATAATTCTCACTGAAACCAAACTACTCTCACACAGAAAATCCATTATAAACATGATTAAATCAGACATGCATGATTATCACTTCCACCACAACAGAAAAACTACTCTCCAAGCTACCAGCCCTGACAAAATAGTCACCCCCTCAGCAGGGGTCATTACCCTAATCAGGAAAACAGTCACTGCTCACCCAGTCAATCATGAAACTCCAGTCGAACTCTCTGGACACATTACCCACCAAACCATAAACAACATAACCCATGTCCTGGGCGTCTACATGCCCTTTAACAATGCCCCCAAAAGAGAGAACATCTACTCCTACATTCACCACATTACTGAGAAAAATCCTACCCACCACTACATCCTAGCAGGGGACTGGAATGCCACATGCCACACCACTGACAGAAGCAGTCTAACCAAATATCCAGATGACATTTCTCACCAGCAACACATTTCTCAACTCTGTATCACTCCACAACCACAACCCCAGACCTCACACATACTTTTCTTGCAGCAACAACACCCCCTACAGCAGTCGTATTGATGATATCCTGCTCATCAACTCACCTCCGGGCACCCACACCACTGAAAGCACCCACCAAATGGGGGACACCCTAGACCACCATGCACTTGAGCAACGCCTCACCTCCACTCTCCTCCCCCCTCCTGCCATATCTCCAACCAACACCTACACCCCCTCAGCTCCTCCTCCCTCTTAAACAATCAGACAAAGAGAAAACTAGGCAAGCCATCACTACTCAATACCTCCACCAATTCCTGAGCTCCCACACAAACATAGAATCCGCCTGGCAAACTGCTCAGGACCTTCTTGGGGAAGACAGGACTGCCTCTCACATTCAATCCATCAGGCAGGAACTGATGACTGCACTTCCAGAAGACCTCAACAGTATGGCCGACCACCTTATGACCACCCTGCATCAAGCCCTCAGTATAATGATAGAGACTTGCCCCACTAAACAAACCATCTCTGGCATCTTCCTCCCCAGAAAGACAGCTAGATCCTACCAACAACTTAACCAACACGTGAAACACATTAAAACTCTCCGCACCCAATCCTACTCCATAGACCAATCTGGATATGATAACCTGCGCTCTTCCCCATCCTTTCCTCCAGACTGCGCTCTACAAACTAAAACGCAAGTCCAACTCCTTCTCCTCCACAACCCCCTTCTTACCCAATACCGTCAATCACTCACTGATGACATACAACACACTATCCAGGAGCTACGCACTATCCAAGCCCTGCAAAAGGAGGAAAGAAGCACCAAGGCCATCAAGAAGTTTCGCCATCGCCTTAATACACAGGCGCAGGTTATGCATAGACACATCTTCAAACCAGACGGCCAGCCCCACTCTCCCACTGTCCTTCTTAACCAGCAAACTGGAACCCTTCATACTAAAACTAAAGATCTCCTTGACCTTTTGACCAAACACATGGGCAAACTCATGTCTCCCCCTGTGCCCCACCCAATGGCAACTACACTGCCTACTCTACCCCTCCCCCTGGGAAACACACACTGACAAATTTCAACTCGAAACCCCCACCACCTCTATTCAGCATACTGCCTCACCCTACACCTACCTCTCATCCCCAACTGCCTACACCGACTGCATCAGAAAACTGGCCACAAATAAAGCCACAGGACCAGATGGGATACCCAATGAATTACTGATGTGTCTCCCCACCGAAATGCACACTGTCATTCACAAACTTATGCAAATCTCCTGGATCCTGGGAGAAAACCCAGACTGCTGGAAAACTTCTCACACAGTTATGCTTTACAAAAAATCTGACCCATACCTTCCCCAGAACTATAGACCCATAGGACTTAACAATTCTGTGGCTAAACTCTGGACCTCTCTCATCACCAACACAATTTCCACCTACTCAGAAACCAATCATATTCTCAGCATCTGCCAAGAGGGATTTAGAAAAGACAAGAGCACCTATAGGCAGCTCCTCAACCTCCTTCACAACATAGAGGATGCCTCCCTCTTCCAACAAGACTTGTACGCAGCTTACTTTGACTTTAGCTCTGCCTTCAACATGATAGATCACCAAAAACTTATTTGCATTATGCACAACCTTGGATTCACCCACGACACCATAGACACAGTCAAAGGGATCTACACCAACTCCAACACTCACATCCTCCTTAACAACACACCTGGTCAACCCATCCCCATCACCAGGGGATCCATCCAAGGGGACACACTCTCCCCTCTCCTCTTCATCATCTTTATTGAACCCCTCCACCGATGGCTATGCTGAGGAGGCAGGGGATACCACGCTGCCTCCCTTCCCACCGCGGAGGCTGACGAGCACCTCACCAGCAGCCTGGGGTACGCGGATGACACCGCAGTCCCCACTGGAACGGTCGAGGACCTCCGCATCCAATGTGGTAAAGTCCAACTGTTCAGCACCTGGTCTGGCATCCCTCTCAATGCTACCAAATGTGTGGTCAGTGGCATCCTTCACAAGACACACCCCTCAAACCCCACCCACAATGATATCCTCAAACAAAGACTCCAGGACAAAATAGCCCTTGGAGACACATATGCCACTTATCAACCACCAGATATAGCCAACAAATACTTAGGAGTCCACATCTCTCTCACCCTCAACTGGAAAACCCAACTGCATGCCACCCTTGACATTATCCACCACAAGGGCCTACACATACTCAACAAAGCTAAAAAGCAGGGCAACCCCTGAACAATGCATACGCATAATCACACAATGCATCAGAGCAGCCATCAAATACCCTATGATCGTAGCCCCCTTCTCTCTCACAGACATCCACATTATAGATAAAGCAGTACTTAAGACAGTCAAACTGTGCAGCAGCCTTCCCATGTCCTTCCCCACTAGGGCACTACACCTGCCCAAAACAGAGCAGGCCTAGGGATCCCCTCTCTCCTCACTGAATACACACAAATTACTGCCTCTGCCCTCACCCACGCCATGAATGACACTGGACGACTAACCAAATCTCTCCTCACTAAAACCTTCAAAACTTTCCACACTCTCACTCCAACCTCTCTCTCTCCCAAACTCCTCCAATACTCATCTCTTGCCCGGCAACTTCAACTCCTAGACCATTCAAACATCCAAATTACCTGGAATGACACAGAACTCCTGGATAAGCTCAACATCCAATCAGTACTCCCTCAACCTGCTCACATCCCTGTCTCCCTTGTGACTCCCTTCCACGATCTAGGGATCTATACATACCACGACCTGGTTACTCCAGCAGGCACTCACCTTATCACTATCACGGATCTCCCTCTTATCACACAGGGCAAAGTCACATTACATTACATTACATTACATTACATTACATGTTAAAGTCTACTTAACACAGCGAGGGTGTATGAGACTCTGTGCTTTAAACAAAAAGAAAAAGCACCCACAAAGCAAAAAACCCCATTACATCAGGGGTGTGTCGAGGACAAACAAACCAAACTCCCAACCACCGTTTTGGTGGCGTAGGTATTAAACCCCTTAGAGCCGGACCCAGATCTCAACCACTTACAGTGGCGGAGGTAAGAAGCTAACAAATTACATTACATTACATTACATTACATTACATTACATTACATTACATTACATTACATGTTAAAGTCTACTTGACACCGCGAAGGTGTATGAGACTCTGTGCTTTAAACAAAAAGAAAAAGCACCCACAAAGCAAAAAACCCCATTACATCAGGGGTGTGTCGAGGACAAACAAACCAAACTCCCAACCACCGTTTTGTGGGCGTAGGTATTAAACCCCTTTGAGCCGGACCCAGATCTCAACCACTTACAGTGGCGGAGGTAAGAAGCTAACAAATGAGAAGTCACAAGAAGAAGAAAAAAAGGGATGATAAATTACGGTGCCACTAAGCAGTCCTGGGCTTCCTGTCTTGCTCTTCTACAAGTAGAAAGATAGTCGGCTAGGTTGCTCCAAAAAGACTTAGAGCCATTTCCATTCATAAAGGTTCTGAATGTGGAATCGCAGAATTCCACATTCCATACGGTTAAGTTGGTATCCTCATGGACATGCCTATAAATATCTGTAAACAGCTTCTGGTAGCGGAGGCGAATATCATTATAAAAAGGGCACTCAAACATATGCATTTCATCCTCAGGTTTTTGGAACCCACACATTTGACAGTGTCTCATTGAGCGAGGGATGTGTGCTCTATCCACCACCCTCATTCTTTCTGTGTTCAGCCAATGGGAACCCATTCTAAACTGTGCTATAAAACGAATCTGATCCTGCTTATGTAAGGCGGATGTAAAGGGAATCAAGCCATTCTCATCATTGCTGTTGGCTGCGAACCATTTTTGGTATTGGAGGCGTTTAAAGCCAACCCTTCTCTCATCAGGGATGTCTCTAACTGCATTGGTGTCACTTGGGTACTTAAACCTCCATGACTCAAAAACTTCAGACATAATACCTTCGACATCGACAGCCTCCAAAATGTTGATGTTTTTACTGGATCCTAGCTTGTGGAGAGCACAACGCAAGTCATGAACCCAGCCAGTGTTGAGTCAAAAGATTCCTCAAGAGCCATTCTAATGAGATCCTCAGGTTCTTTATGTATGGTCTTGTTCCAGAAGCGCAAAGCTTGTTTAAGCCAAGCAAAACACAACGGGGTTCTACCCAGCTCTTCCATGATAATATTAGATGTAGTAGATTGGCAAACACCCAACATTTGTTTAAGTATACCTCTATGCCATTTCTCACAAGCATGGTCATTTGAGATAAGTGTGTTGTTCAGAATAGAAGGAGCCCACACCTCACAGCCAAAATTCAGGATAGGTTGTACAAGAGAATCAAACAGGTGGGTGAGAATATCAATATTGTATATCTCCATAGTATGGCATCGCCTACGAAGCATGTGGTGTGCCTTTTGGGCCTTAGTGAGCATCCTAGAAAAAGCAGCTTTTGCACGATTGCTTGAGTCACCATCCACAAAGAGGGATCCCAAGTAGATAAAAGATAACTTTGTAGAAAGTTCTGCTCCATCATAGACAAATTTGTAATCAGGATCCATGCGGGCCTCATCACAGAATTGCTTGTTGAAAACGACAATCTCAGTTTTCTTTATATTCACAGCCATCTTAGTAGCCTCACAGAAATCTCTCAGACAGTCAAGCATCGCTTGCATATCTGCCGGGGATTCTGCCATTATAGCTAGGTCATCAGCATAAAGTAACAGTTGCAGAATCTTTCCCCTAAGCTCAGCCCCTACATTTGGGAGCTTGGATTGGAGGAACGATTCAATTCTATCAATGAACAGACCGAATAGGAGTGGGGATAGGGGGTCTCCTTGTTTAACTCCTACAAGGGATGGAAAGGACCAAAGCTACATCGGCGCTCCCTCAACCTCCTTACAGCACACCTCACTGGCAACAGCCCCGACCTGCTCCCCTCCTTCAGCCATGCCAACCCTCTTCCATTACCGCAGCGACGACTTACCTCGTCATACACCATCCCACCCAAACCGTCAGCCGATGCGCAGAACATGTTTGTCACCCCAACTCAGCGCTACCCCACCAGCCGAGCGCAACCTCCTGTCAAGGAAGCGGATTACACAGCAGACCCTCTCCGAGACCTCAGCGGGGAACAATGGTGGGCGTGGACCACCTGCAACTCCACAGCCGAATGGAACGCCAACGTCGACCACTACGGTAACGCATGGGGCAACAATGAAGCCGCGACAACCTGGGCATCCCGCCTTCACCTCTGCAAGGCCATCATCCGCGGCCCAGCCAAGCCCTTCTTTAAGCACTACAACATCACTAAGGTCTCCAACCCTGATCTTCTCAAGGCAGCAATGCTCCACCCTACCCCTGGATCCCCATCCCCCCCTACCCGTCTCCTTCACCTCACCTATGGTAACCAGTACAAACCCCTCAGCATCACCAGCTGGCGCAGCAAACGGACCATGGACACTAGGGACACCAGCATCACCACCACTGCCCACCTCCAATGGGCCCCCATCACCATGCACAACGACCATATCAGTCAATACACCCAAATTGGTTACACTATCCTTCACAGTAACCCAATTACTCCCACCACCTCTGAGGTCCACTGGAAACCACAACCATACCACACCACCCACCTCATCACTATGCTGGGCCAATCCACCTATGACACCCTTCTCCAGGCCTTCAAAGACACACCCACCACCACAACCCAACTTAACCCCAGAAGAGACTCCCACCTTACTAACTCCCAGCAACAGGGACAATGGGCCACTACACCTGGCTTCAACGCTGATAACCATGCCCTAGTCCACAAACTTCTTCACATAGACACTCATGACCGAAACCCTACTTGGGACATCCAATCACCACTCAAACACACAGCCCAAACTGGCATCCTCACTGGCTCAGAAGGCCAGCGAACCCACACGCATGCAGACACTACATTCCTCTACAACCCCACCGGGAAATGTGTGGGTCATCGTACCAACACCCTTCTCACCTCCCTCGACACACACTATGGATACAATAAAACTACACGCCCTTCAACTTGGAACCAACTCACACAAGGAGGATTCCTACCTGACCTTGCAGCCCTATACACCAGACACAAGGACACCCCTGCCTCCACCTACACTCTTCCCCCAGCCCTGCACCAAGCTAACCTACACCTCAACATCACCCATCACCGCACTGCTACTCCACTCAACCTAGATTCTGCATATGAAGAATTTTCCTCCATGAACCCAGCTGACCAGCTCTTTGGAGCCAACGGGGATCTCTTCCACAGCATCTGGACAGGGGGATCACTGGTGGACATCCCTACCTCCGTCACCGATGCACACAATGCACTCAGGTGGGCTCTAGCCAGTGCTGACCACGCAGAAGCACAACACATCCCAACATGCACTGTCTTACTCATCCCAGACAACTATAATGCCCCCTACAAGAAACTACTGCACCACCCCTGGATCCACCACGTGGACTCCAGACCTTTCTCTGAAATCTACAGCACCTCTGAAACCTGGCTAGGGGGCAAACATCACAACCCTACCTCCTCCCACAAGCTCCACATTCTCATCATCAGCAACCCAAGCAGCCAACCTGAATACCTATACCGTCTCCAGGGGTTCAAAGACATCTGGTCACAGCACATGCTCAGCATCTCACCCTACTGGGAACCACATAACCTTCCTGCACATCCTACCCTTACCTCTTCAGACACACAAATCACCTACCCCAGGACTCTTAAATCCCTCACTACCCTGCCCTGGAAGCCTACCACCCACCACTGCCCCCCTCTGCTCCCCACAGTCATCTACCCCTGCCACTACCCAGCCATACCTACCCTAGGTCTGCAGGTCTATACTGATGGCAGCCTGATCAAGGGAGCCCCTGGCACCCCCAGCAAAATAGGTGCAGGGGTCTACATACCTGCGGCTGGTATGAGCTATTCCATTAACCCAGGAGGCCAAGGCGCCACCAAAACTAACAACCGGGCTGAATTAGTGGCCATCCATCAAGCCATAGCACGCATTGACTATAACACTGACCTCACCCTGCACACTGACAGCCTCTGCTCACTCCAACTCATTAACAAAATGATTCAAGATCCTACTACCTCTACACGTTCTCTTCACTCTGAACTCCTGCATTCTATCCGCACTCACCTTGTCCAACGCATTCTGGCAGGATCACACACTACCCTCTGCAAAGTACGCTCACACACTGGCATATTGGGCAATGATAGAGCAGATGCACTAGCACGCAATGCAGCCACCAACCCAGCATCTGTACGATACACCGACACCACTGGAGAACACCCCCGCAAAAACACCTATTGGCCCACTGTCCAACCCCCCTGCACACCTCTTGGCACAACTCCCCCACGAGCCTTAGCACCTAACCTCACCAACGGGATCAGTCTTAACCTTCCCACTAGCTGCCACCTCGGACAGCATCCCCTCAAAGGCATATATGCCACCACCTGGGCTGATAACACCCCCTTGCATCTACCCCACTCCAGCAATAAATTATGGACATCCTCTCACATCACCCACAAAACTAAGTTCTGCATCCTCAAGGCCAGATGGGGCCGACTGTGGAACAAGAAGCTTGCCTATCGCTGGAAGATGCCCTATGCTAACAACCCCAACCATGCCACCTCCCCCACATGCCCTATTTGTACCACCCATGAGGACGGAGCTGGCCACATTCTTGCTGGCTGCACACACGCCACCTTCAAGGGCATGTACATCAAGCGTCATGACGCAGCTGTCCACTTACTGCACAAGGCCATCAGCAAAGGCGCCCTTGGATCCCGCCGCGTTATCATGGACGCAGGCAGGCTGGAGGACCTCCCCCGCGGAGTCCTTGGCAAAACACTGCCTGACTGGTTACGCCCTCCCTCCATCTCAGCAGAGATCTGGCCCAAACTGAGGCCAGATCTCGCCATCCTGCCCGAGGTGGACTCACCCACCATTGCTGCTGACAAGGGAATCTGGATTCTAGAGCTGGGATACTGCTCTGACACCAACCATGCCACTAAGGCAGAGGATAAACATGCCCAACACACCCAGTAGGTGGCCGGCCTAAGACTAACTGGCTACCTTGTTCACTACCTAGTTGTTACCATTGGTACCACTGGCACCATCCCCAGAACCTTTGTGACCTCCATGACCACCCTTGGTCTTACCAATTTAGAAATTCTTACATTAGCAGACCAGCTGCACCACCACTCTGTTGACAGCTTTCAGTCTATTTTACAATGTCGTAGATTCATGGAACACCACCCCGCCGGAGATTAACATTTTTTGATCCAGCTAGTGCCACCCACGTGACTGACTGAAATGACTCTCAGTCAGTTACGGGTGGGATCACAACTAGTACTGGATCTTTTTTGTGTTTATCTATGGTGACTACAGCTAGCTTCTGCGTACGCTGTGGTGTCCTTAATCTCACGTCCCTAGAGTATTTATATTTCTTGGATGTAACAATTTCAATTTCAATTTCAATGCACGACGAGACGTAGAGACAAGGTTTAGACCAATTAGGTTCAGGATAGTCAAATTGCGACCCACAGCGACGTGGATGCGCTTTGTCGTGACGCAGAAGGCGTCGTACTGGTCTACGCTCGGCAGTTCGTACTCCTCTTCGTGGAAGGATGCAATGGAATCCGAAACAAATGAAACGAGCACAGACCTCATAATGATGCCGCTTTGAGAGACGAGAAACTGGAATAGATTCGAGTACATGTGAATGAACCCGTGATCTTGGTAGCATTTCGCAAGGATAGCATTTGCTAACACTAAGGATGTATCGTCCACCTGCGATGATGAGTCGTCCACCTGCGATGAGTCGGCCACACGCGATGAGTCGGCGTCATTTACTTGAGATGAATCGATTGCTTCTCTCACACCGATTCCAATTTTAGTCGACACTTTATCGAAGTTCGCTTCCGTCAGCTTGTTCAACAAAGACATAAGGGACTTGGAAAATAATGTCGATGATGAGTTTGAGCTACCTTCACCGCCGAAAAGAGGAACGCGATGATGCCGAATAGAATTTGGTGGCACCGCTTGTGAGGAGGATGCCCAACGAATACTGTCGATCCGGTTATTACCGATGGTACCAACATACCAGGATGACCCTCCTCCTCCTCCTCCTCCTCCTCTGCCACGGGGAGCCCCCCCCACAGAAACCGACAAACGCACACCATATCCATGACTGGGTCCAAGATTGTGTCCAAGGCTGTGACCGTGACTGTTTCTATTTGCATAACCGTGTCCGTTTTGCTGCATGTAGGGTGTGGCTACAACTGCCTCCGTCTTGACAATTGCTACCTTGGCGAGTTGCGATGCATATCGTTCGCGTATGGTGGCGATGAGATTGATATATCCTTTGGCGTCCCTCAGACGTACGAATTGATCGGGTGTGACGACGGTAATGCATCCGGGAGGAGATGCCGTCGGTGACGTGCAAGACATCGCCGGCAATTACAAATCGCAACTAATTCACTCTTCAAATAATTACGCTATTAAATAATTTAATGGATTTGATTCACGGATCTAGGGTGATGATACTCTTCTGAAGAGAAGAACACACATTTATACTCAGTTTGAGACTTTCTTACTTACCGTGTACGACCATCATCACCTTGAAGAATATGACAATGTTAAAGACGAGGCTTGCGATAGCCAGAATTACCAACATTGCAGTGACGACGAGCGTCGCTGCTATGTACGGCATTAGCTGCTCGCGAACGCTTTGCAATGCAGGAAGAATGAGCACATCCCTTATTTTGTTGCTATTGCTAGCGAGAGTGAGCAGAGCCTCTTCTGATGCGAGACAGTTCAAAATCTGAGTCGAAATGTTGCACATCACCCCGTTTATAGCCGTCTTGTATAACCCACCGCCTGCACAACTCGAATTGTTATTTGTATTGTTATTGTTATTTGTATTTGTATTGTTATTGTTATTTGTATTTGTATTTGTATTTGTATTCGAATTAGAATTAGAATTGTTGTTATTCAGAATGTGCGAATTGATGTTCCCATGGATTGGGTCGTTATTGTGTATTGATGTTTCTTCTACATGCGACGGTTTAGTGTGAGGCGTTATTACAGCGTGTGTTGTTACTACTTGTGAAAACATAGCGGCATGATGATACACTTCAACAGGACAAAATTTGTTTAAACCTAACGCGAATTTACATTGTATTTTTGGATCAGCAACATTGTTGGTTTCTTCGGCACGATGATGAAGACGAATAAAAACACACCAACTGCAACTGCAATTGCAACTTCGAAAGAAGGATTTTTGCATCGCGATCTTTTGGTTGCGCTGAAACACACAATTGCATCTATCGCAAAAGACTCTAGCAATCCTAGTAGTGGTGCAGATATCGGAGAGAGTGGGGAGTACGCGTGCTCTCTAGTAGCGGAACTCGTGACATCAGGAGGTCCGCTAGAGGTCGCAGCCACCATTCTAGATGTTTATGCAGAGGCAAAGATTGTAAACGGCAACAAGTGGACCGCCAGTGCTATGGACGATGTAGTCACTGACCTCAACGTGTTCTGTTCGGGCTCACACACTATGCAAGGCAGCACCGATCCTATATTCATGGTGATCGTTCGTCTGCTCTGCAGACTGACTATGCTCGTGTGCCATGCTGCCAAAACTGGCGTCGCGTCATCAGAGAGACGCGAACACATCTTCTTGGGAGGATTCGTTCTACCATCGGACGTTAGTATCGGAGAAGATGGAATGGTGCAGCTGGACCCACTCTCCGTAATGTGCAGCAACACACCACCACAACCTTCATGTCTACGATCACTGGTTGTGAAAACGCTCCAAACGCGTATGAAGACAGGGCCCAACGACGAGGCAAGGGCTCTTATACTGCTCGTGATGTCGCGGAATGGACGAACTGTCAAACAGTACAACTCCATGCACTCCGAGTTGCTGAGGAGGAGGAGCTGTGGTACATATACAACGCAAGAACAACCCAGATTAGGAGAGGATATTCCTCAAGATTCGTGTGTGTCGTGGCGTCCATTGGTGTTTGGCGTGGATGCTTCCCACTCCACTACACAACACCTAAATCTTGTGGGGCGAAGAAGACTGCGAGACTCTCCTGTCGTTCGAACGATGCGGCCTGAGCTCTCTGGAGAACCATCCATATACACGTCTCTGACCCGGCAATGGAAGAGGCACGGGATTTCGTGACGCGATTGGCCAGCCTCTACTCCTTCCGTTGGACGGCTGCGCGACGCCACATCCGCGTCAATCTGATGCTCTACGCTAGCACGATCGCGATGCGCGGACACGTGCGTTGCGAGCCTCCAGATGACGAGTTCTTAGAACTCATCGACGTGGTAGAGGCGCGAGTATCTCACGTAGTAACTGTATCGATGAATGCGGTCGCCGACGATTCCATCAAAGAATTAGATGAATTGGATGATGATGTCAGGATGATGATGTCAGGATGATGATGTCAGGATGATGATTTCAGGATGATGATGTCAGGATGATGATGTCAGGATGATGATGTCAGGATGCGACGCGATACCTCAATTTCGTAGCAAAAAAGCATACAGGACGCAAGCGGATTCACAAGATTCTCCACTGCAAAAGCAGTCAAAGCGGAGCTTCACGCCAACAGAGCGGCAGCAGTAGGCTCCACTACTTGTAGGAAGACTTGGGACCGCGACGTGATCGCTTCCAAGAACATCCTGATGCTTACACTCCTCCACCAAGTCTTTGGGATTCTCGTTAACATCTTGCAATTTGTTGAGTCAAAATCGTATTGGTGTTCCACTGCCCCGTTGATTTTTCTACACCATTAGACGTGCCGTACACGAAGCGGTTTCATTTTATATATTACAAACCTTCCTCAGACCTGTATCTGGTTTCAGGGGATATCATTCAAATTATACAGAGTGTTATTTGAGAACAACTTTATGTTTCTTGTATTATTAAAACAAAACATGCAAAACATCTACGACCTGGCGCACCAGCATCGCATACTGGCGGAGGCCTCCCGGTTCGCCTTTTTGCGCTTGTTGGTTGGGGATTACAAGTGGTCATGTCGCCAAGCGGACTTCGGCGGATGGATGCTGTGCAACGGGCGCTCCCTGTCATCGGAGCAGTACAAGGAGTTGTTTGACGTAGGCACCGCGTTCGGGGGGGGAGGCGAAGACTTCAAGCTGCCCGATTTCCGCAGCCGCGTAATGGGAGCCGTGGGGCCGGGAGGGGACGGTCTGACTCCCCGGTCGCTGGGCGCCGTCGTGGGTGATGAAACGCACACGCTGGTGGCGAGCGAAATGCCCAGCCATGTGCACAGCGGAACGACCGACGCGGTGGGGGCGCACTCACACGCCACCAACGCGGTAGGCGGCCAGGGCAACGCCGGGCTTTGCGTCGCGAACGGGACCGGGACTAGCACGACGACAGATTCCAGCACCGGTGAACTCAACGTTATGACCATGCCGACGGCGCTCGCAGTCAGCGCCGCAGGCAACCACGCGCACGCCTTCACATCCGGCTCAGCCGGATTAGGCCAAGAACACAACAACATGCAACCCACGCTCTTCGGCGGGTCTGTCTTCGTGTTCACGGGCAACGTCAACGCCGTCGTTTCGTGAAGTCACGTCACCAGAGACCGGTGGGTCTCGTAGGACATCATCATCATCATCCTGCCCCCCTTGTCGCACGCCACGCAGTACCTGCATCGGGACCCGGGGCGTAGTTGGTGATCAAAAAAAACATTTATTACCATTTATTTTTGCTTTAAAAAAATGTAAAAAAGGTCAATAAGAAAAAATATCAATGTCTCTCCAACAAGCACCACCTACAATAATGCCACCGATCATGCCAGCACGCGTTATCTATGCGTCAGTCTTCTTCATGTTGACCATGATCCTCATATTCATAGTGAAACCACTACCACTATTTGACGTACACGGATCTATTACGCCATTTGGTCTTTCTCCGTCAGGTCTTTCTCCGTCAGGTCTTTCGCATAACAATCAAGCCGCAACACCACTTTCTCTAGGCATTGTAACCGCGGTGGTGGCGATAGGGAGCATGTTCATGTTCACGCTCATCGACCTCGTGTTCTCGTGAAAACTCCCGGAAACCTGATTCTCTGAGATTTCCTCAATATTAACAACATAACGGAAATGGCGACGCCAACTCCGGTCAAGAAAGCAAATATGGCCAACCAATGGTTGTTGTTGTTGTTGTAATAATCATTGTTTCCGCCTGAACAACGGCGTAGGCTCGGATTATCGCCCGCATAAATGAGATGGCGACGCATCTCAGCAGAATTCTGAATGGGTTTACTGGTGTCTCGGTTCACAAGGTTGTGCATCGCGACCGTCCAATCAAACAAACCATCAGGGGAAGAGAACCTTTTTTCGTCGTTTCGTTTCCACGCACCTCGGAGCTCTACAAGATGCCTGTGGTAGTTCTCGCTGCACACGTGGCAAGGGATCAAGTGTTCCAAGATCTGGTCGAAGAACGTTTTGTAGACCCGTCTCTCCTCAGACGTGGGGTTAGCTGGGTACCCCAGGGCAACGTAGTGTATAGTTTTCCATAATGGGGGGCCCCATACACTTGGAGGAATGTTGCGTTGCCCATGTTCGTCAATGTGAATGTCAATGTCTTCACCACGAATGCCTGACATTGAATAGTTTTCTTAAATAATCTACATTTTATTTTTGAAAACAAGTGTACAACCAGAGTAAATACACTTACACTCTCTACGTAAAAGAAGAGACAATGGACAAATCTAGCGTGATTATACTATCCCTTTTCAAATTGTTGCAACTCATGATCATATGGATATCCGTGTACATAGCGGAGAGGATATTCCAAATGCAGTTCGTCAAAAAAATGTACCTAGACGACACGCTCATCGAGTCAAACAAAACCCCACCAGACCTGCAATACCTCGTGATAATTGCGGTCTTGATCAACGTCGTGTTGACAAGTTGCTTTATCCTTCTCCTCGTTGTCTTCTCCAACTACGTTACCAGTATCGAGAAAACCGGAACGTGTTCAGCACAACGCTCGTGAAGCTGCTCGTATACGACTATGCCCTATCCGTCCTTCTATCAGCAACTGTCGGTATCATGGTATCGTCGTCTTTGCAGAGAAACACAAGTCTCCGCTACCGCGACGTGGGCATCCGTGGGATACGGGCATTCGCAGACATGTTATTGTTCATTTTCATGATCGTCTCTGCAGTCCCGTACTACCGCATGCTCTTCCGAGCTGTGCTCTCCAATCATTTCATGGGCGTGCAGGTCTGAAGAATCAATGCGCTCAGAATGTTGACTTGACGGCTACATGTTGTGTGTTGAGTGGACAATAAAAACAATTTCAAAAAATCCTTGTTTGTCTCAAAAAGTTTGCTTACAAATTCACGTCGTTTTCAACAGCGTGATGTCTTACATCTACAACAATCATGATACATGTAACGTGCGCTTTAGGTGTCCCAATTTATTTGAAAACAATTGTAATCAGAATGTCGTCTCTGGATGCCTTTATCGTCAGGAACGTTCTGTCAGCGGAGGAATGCGTGGCATACATCGAACAGGCGGAGCAGGAGGGTTTCCACAGGCAGGGGCTCACTGGCGGTATTTTCGCGGGCAGGCGGGAACGCGTGGTCCTGACGAGCGAGGAGCTGGCCGCACGCCTGTGGGACAAGCTCCGAGACTCTCTGAAATCCAGGGTCCTCGACACTAACAACGCCTCCCTCTCCGGTCAGACGAAAGCCGTCCGGAGCGGGCTGTACACGCCGACGCACGTCTCGGACTTCTGCCGCTTCTCGAGGTACAGCCCCGGCGACGAATTCCGCACCCACAAGGACACATGCTTTGCACGGGACGAGGGAGAGACGGGGCTGTGCACGGTGTTGTTGTATCTGAACGGCGGAGACTTGCAGGGAGGCGAGACGGTCCTGTACAACAATGAAGGACTAGCTCCGGTGCTCACGGTCACTCCCGAGCCCGGTATGGCGTTAGTTTTTTATCACATGGTGCCCCACGCTGGGATGAAGGTCCGCTCGGGACACAAATATGTCGTGCGCACGGAGATAATGTACCGGCGCGTCAACGATGTTTAAAACTCGAGGGGTTACCGAGTGCCGAAAATCCACCCAGAACGTACACGTCATTCTTTGGTTTTTCAAACTCTGGAAACTCGCGGCAAGTCTGGATAAACTCTTCGCGCAATTGGTCCCTGATTGTTTCTGTTATCCAATCGGGTTTGACGACAAATACTCCGAGAGATTCTGGATGATTTAGGTGGGTCGGTCAGTTGCAATTGTTGCATGCAACCTTTATAAAACATACCCCTTTATAAAACATGTATCTCGTGGCCCGCAGCTCCCTCTGGTTTATCCGCGGCAGTGCCACCACAAACATGCCTGAGGACCCAGCGGCATCCTACCTCCTCATGGGATCGCTCCCGAACCAGCAGACACATGACGACAACAAAGACCCGCTCGTGGGCGCCATCGCGGAAGGGAAGATGCGTTTCGTGAGCGACTCCAACCTGGAGATCCAGTCACTCTCGTCTACCGTCTCCATCGGCGCCTTCGGGACGCCGGACGTTATGACGGTCGGGTCGAACAGCATCACCGTGAATGGGAACGTATACGTGCGGGGCGGCGTAGAGACCATCACCTCCGTTGAGCTAGTCGTTCAAGACAAGCTCATCAAGCTCGCGCATCCTCTGGACCCTACAGTACCTGCATACGTAGATAACGACATTAGCGGTGCAGGGATAGTCGTCGGGTCAAGTAGCGGCAATCAATCGGAGAGGTCTTTGCGTTGGATTCAGCAGTACACGGACGGCGACGGGGTTACGCGACCTTCTCGGTGGCGTGTAGGAGGAGGAGGGTTTCATATCGAGCGAGGGTTCAGCAACAACAACGTTACACTCTCTTACGGTTTTGAGACAGCCGATAGCGGATACCTTGAGATAGTCAGACACGTGTACAGCAACAATAACATCAGCAAGGGGGGGGTGCAACAACGTATGTTTGTAATTGCGGCGCACCCTTCCAACTACTACGGCGACCCGGTGCCCGGCGTGTCACTATTTGGGTGATTCAATTCATGCACAAAACTTTACACATCATTTACACAAAACTTGTGTAAATGAAGGATATTCTCAAGTGAGAATTGTAAGTAAATTTGCATCAATGAATCCTTACGTGAACAACATTCTTTTTGCCACGAGGTCGATCCTCTCCACCCACAGCCAGCAAGGCATCCACGCGTTGAGTGTGTACATCATCAAGGATGCCAAGGAGTACACTGTCTTCGTCCCTAACCACATCTGCGACCCGCATGTGTACAACATGCTAATCACCGGCGACTTCGAAGTGGTGCTCGTCCGGATGAGCATGTACAGCAACGTCTCGTCCATGATGTGGCAAACCATATTTTGTGCTGGGAACAAACCAATCTTCATGGGCGTCCACAGACTCATCGAAACACCGTATCCTGGCTTCTGGGCTCAAACACATCCGATTCAGAAGATTCTTCCCAAGAAGGCGCCCTCAACCAAGCAGAAGAGGATGACCAACAATGCACAGTGCGTCACGAAGTACCCGACTTCCTACCTCGAGGACGAGGCCGAGGCCGTTGAGGCGCTGAAGCTCATGCATACAGTTGTTCTCAAATAATTTTTGGACACCATGTACGAAATCCCAATCCCAATTAAGCGACACCATTCTTAACGCCAATTTTCTAACGGCGATGTCGTACATTTATTTCCATGTGATATATGTTTCATTTTACTGTTCCGCGGACTGTAGGTCCGGTGTGGCCGTACACAGAGACGTTTCATTTAAGTGTTCCATCGAGTATACTTTGCGCGTACACCCAATTAAAATTGGTCTAAAATGTATGACAGATGTGTAATAAAACATGACTGTGCAACCACCTCCTTGCGTGTCCGTATACTTGACGAATCTTATGGAAATCTCCAAAAAATAAAAGAAACATACAAAAAGGATTTTACAGTCACATTTACCAAGAATGTCCTCGAATTGAAATTAGTTGACGATGAAAAAGCCATAGAATTCATCAATGTCAATTACGGTAAATTGTGTACAGACGACAACATGGCAGAATTGTTAGTCCATTACATTATCGGGCGCGTCAACACATACATCATCAATGATACAAAATATACAAAATCAATGATAAAAGACATTCAAGCTAGTGTTGATAAGATGGTGAAAGTGCTTCAACAATTTAATACATCAGAATTAAAGTGGCCGTCACTTGCAAATCCAAATTATGAAAAAAAAAAAAAAATGATGCTTAATTTTAGTGGTTTCCAATAAATGTCTATATCTTCTTCCGGTAACGCGAATCTCACTGGCGAGGACCAATCGAAGGGGGGGGGGGATCGCGACGACTCAGAATCAGTCTCTGTCGGTCGGTTACAACGCAGCGCCACAATCCGTAGGCGTCATGAACTCCTTCTTGGGGTACCAGGTGGCGTTGTATTCACGCACGGGCTCATACAATGTGGTCGTAGGGGGCGAGTCAGCCTTGCGCCTAGCCTCCTCTTACAACTGCGTCATCGGGTACCTGTCGGCGACCTTGCTGGTGGGCGGTGGCGCGACGACGGTCGTGGGAGCTCTCGCTGGCGCGACAATTGTCTCCGGTAGGGCGAATACTCTCGTGGGATGCGCCACAGACGTTGGCGCGGGGAACGTCGAGGATGCCGTGGCGATAGGCTCCGCATCGAGTGTCGGTGCCAAAGGGGGAGTGGCCATCGGCGCCGGCGCGACGGCGGGAGGTGCTCTCTCCCTCGCGATCGGTGCAGGTGCACAGACTGCCAGCGAGGGAGAGATCAAAGTAATGAACCGCGTGTGCGGATACCGAGCAGCCCAGAGTAACAAGTACACGCTCAAACTTAATGCGGACCTAACGCGTCTAGGCGGAGCGCTCTCGTTCCCGGGCCCCTCGTCGTGGGCTGTCTTTGGTGATGTCGCCTCCAAAGACTTGGTCTTCCTGTCCGAAGATGGGGTGTCCACGCGTCTAACGGGGTCCTTCAGGCCCGGAGTGCTTAACTTCACAGGCCAGCATCGGTGCCGGGTGGCGGAGGGGGGGGGTCTTCTTGCTTTGCGGCCTGGCGCTGTGGTGGTGGCCACCGGCGCGTACTGCGACCTCGACGGGTGCGAGGACCTCCTCGACGTGGACGAGGCTTTGCCAGTGGTGACGCTTTGCCGTCGCGCTCGGGACCCGCGCGTCTTCGGCGTTGTGAGTACAGTGCATACGAACGACGGAGGGAGGGAATTTCAGGTGGGCACCGTGATCGCGCGCCTGCCGGGAAAAGACTCGCTACTAGGGCGGGTCAGTGTGAACTCTGCTGGCGAGGGGGGGTGCTAGGTGTGTGGACAGGGAGGGGACATACGGAACGGTGACTTGCTAGTCGCGTCCGACATACCGGGCGTGTGCATGCGGCAATCCTTGTATCCTTGGGGAGAGGATGAATACGATGATATGGTTAGGGCGTGCACTGTTGTGAAGATCACGTGCGATTGTTCATTCGGTGAAAATAGAGATCAAATCAAACTCGTGGGTTGCACTTACCGAATGTGAAAATGAGTGTGTGTGTGTTTCCAAGCAAGCAACGACTGTAAGTCAATGTTTTTTAGTCAAAATCATCCGGATACAGGATCAAGTTTTGAAATGTATTTGTTTATGGCTTCTATCCTGCAGCAGGAATTAAATCAATATTGTCTATTAGAACTTTTACCGCATGACTCACTGCTTGTGTACCAACATCTCTGATTGGGGGAAGTTTTTCCACGTTTTGTCCATCACGTTTCCACATGGCGATCTCGTAGAATGCGTAACATATATAAGCGGACTTTTGTTCGTCGGTGGATGTTTCAAGATTTCCAGGAATAGTAAAATTATTAATAATTCCTGCTCCTAAATGTTCATCTACCAACTGTCTTAAAGTATCGGCAACAGAACCATTTTTAAGTTGAAAGTGTACCTTCATCGTTGCTAAATTCGACAAGGTTCTTTATTTCCAATTTATGCACTGGCTTCAGCTGTGGTTCCACCAATCCGTTTCCTTGCTGAGCAGCTGGAACACGAGACTGAGGCTTCTGCTCCTGCCCCGCCTGTGTCGCAGTCTGCCCCCCTGGCCCCTGAAGAGTCGCAGCCTGAGCAGCTGGAACCTGCCTCGTCTGCGCATTCACCTGCCCATTAGCAGCAGGAACATGAATCTGCTGAGAATTAGAATGAGGCTTCTGCTCCTGCCCCGCCTGCGTCGCAGTCTGCCCATCTTGCCGCGGAGCAGCCGCCTGCCCACCTTGCCCCGGAGCAGCAGCCGCCTGCCCACCTTGCCCTGTATTCAGTTGCAAATGTATACCATTATGACTCACCTGAGCAGTCTGATTATTCGGCTGCATATGTTGTATTTTCTTATGTTTCTGTACATGTTTATTTTTTGTGTGGAATTAAGCGGAATGAATACCTGCGGAACGTGGGTTGTATTTTTTTAATGTTCTTGTGAGAGTACACTCAGATACAAGTGCGGAGTCTCACTACTTACTTCATAATAAATAATGCCACCGTCTTTCGAGTACGACATCTTGCCGATATTGATGCACCAGTTGGTTTATCACAATCCTTTACAGTCTCCCGAAAATCATGGTTGTGGTGGTATCGGTAGTGGGGACATCGGTAGTCTGTTGTTGACGTCCCGCGCTTGCCGCGACACATTCCTTCCTGTGAAGAAGCGTCTACTGCGCAAATGCCTCGATCGGGAACTACCCGGCTCCATGCAGTCGCATGAATGCCTGCATCAAGAGGGAGAAGAATTTCCCATCCTTCTCCAGAGCTACATCACGGTTCCAAACTTGGTTAGGTGTGTTCGCTCGATCCTTCACGCTGCTCGCTGGAATGCCCTGCATGTGATTAACGCAAAAATGTCAGCAACAATAACAAATAGCAGTAGTGATTGCAACAACTATAATTTGATTCGCGGTCTGTCTTGGTATGACCCCTGGTCGGGCTCTACCGCCGAGGTATGTATGGACGACGACGTGTTCCGGATGCTTGCTCGCTCGACTCTCTATGGCGCGACCTGGAGAAGAGGGTGGCATCGAGACGTCGTCTCGCAGGTGCCGGTTGAGGTATTGTGCTCTCGCGCTTTGAACACAATCATATACTCGTCCAGGGTGCTCTCGTACGCAATGGAACTTTACGAAAAGGTCCAATTCGCAGGAGACTGGAAAGCCGTCATTCCACCACATGCAAATATACATGACTGCGATCAAACTATCGGTGAGCTATTTCAAATTCCACAGGGTCATGATGTTCATGATGTTCCTAATGTTCCTGATGTTCCTGAGGGTGATGTTCCTGAGGGTGATTACTTGTATACTCGAAACGTAGACTTTCGCTTGCATGTGATGTACGTGATGTTCTCCTTCGTGGGCGCTTCGTGTTCGAACGCTCGTATGGGGTGGGGGGGAGCTTACGGAAGCGATATAGTGCGCACTTTGCAGGGGCAACTTATTGGGTCTTGGCGCATGCCATGGAACGACCGTAACGCGCGCATGTATCGCCGGGTGATGCAGTTGCTAGACACCGTGTACGACGTGCTTTCGCGACCCTTTGGTCCACCTCCAATCATGATAGCTATCCGAGTGCACGGGGGCGCCGAGAATCATCATGCGGGGAACGTTGACGCTGAAGAATGAGGAGAGGAGATGTGATGGTCGCAGATCATTTCATTGACCGACAACGACGACGACGACGACGGTATCTACCACTTTCATTTATCTTTAAAAAAATATGTTATAGAATTCAAAGAGCCGGCCCCCGATTGTTCAGCGCGGATGTCGTCTTTGCAGAAGCAGCAGCAGCAGAGAATACCTAAAAGAGGACATACATCTACATTTGACACACAAAAACAAAGTTATTCCTTATCTGATTGCATACAACAAAGTGTGGATGTTTTGAATAGACTCGAAAACGAGATAACTTGGGTATTTAATGACAATTTAATTAAATTGTCAGATAATAAAAACACTTACAATTTTAATATTAACAACAATAAATATAAAAACATAATTCAATTCGAGATTGCATTGGTGTTTGTTCAATCCATCATTGATATACTGACGCATTTTTACATATCAGATAAGAGTGAGAGTACAATACAATCAAATGTTCAACAGCAAATCGGCGAACTTATAGATAAAGTATTCGGGAAACAAAAGAGGTTGCAAGATAAAGCGACGAAAGAGTTGCAGGATAAACAAAAAATTGCTGCGCAGGCGCAGGCGAAAGCGTTGCAGGAGAAGGAGCGATTGCAGGAGAAGGAGCGATTGCAGGGGAAACAAAAATTTGATGCGCAGGCGCAAGCGTTGCAAGAGAAGGTGCGATTGCAGGAGAAGGAGCGATTGCAGAAGAAGGAGCGATTGCATGAGAAGGAGCGATTGCAGGAGAAACAAAAATTTGATGCGCAGGCGCAGGCGAAAGCGTTGCAGGAGAAGGAGAAGGAGCGATTGCAGGAAGAAAGGACGATTGCAGGATAAAACAAAAATTTGATGCGCAGCGCAGGCGAAAGCGTTGCAGAAACAAATAAATTATGATTATGGAGAGGATAAATCAGTTGGCCCTGGAAATAATGATCTCAATAATTCACGACAAACTGTTTCTAAAAAAAAAAAAAAAAAAAAAAGAAAATGAATTAACATAATATGAATTAACATAATATGAATTAACATAATATTATATTATAATGAAATTGAAGAAATAATAACAATATACAACCAAATACGATTGGATAGAAAATAAAAATACATCAAATACATCAGATACATCAGGTACATATAATGGAATATTAATAATGATGGTGCTATATAATTTGATGATGAACCAACCACATATAGAATTTATTATGTCACCAACAAAAGAAAAAACGCGATAAATATTCAAAGGTGATCTCAAAAGTTATGACAGTTATATCTATATTATGACTATGAGCTTTAAAAAACTAATTTCGTGACTGAATTGTATTTCAACTTAAATTGCACCAGTGGACAACAATGTAATATTGAGACTATTAATACTTCATGGTATTCTCAAAAAACTATGGTTGAACACAAAACAAAATATTTTTATAAAATGTTTTAGCGATGATATTATTCCACAAAAAATAGAAAAATTCGTTACCCAACCGAAATTGCTTACATACATAAGATTCAGAGGTGATGAATATGGTAATATGAATAATAATAATAGGGTCGAGGTAAAAAAAGAAAATAACAATAACTATTTGTTTATAAAATTAAATTATATGGTTAATAATTATGTTGCTGGACCAATTACGAACATTTTATTTAAAGAAGATACCAACGATAATGTTGCTAAAGAGTGTAAGGAAATATTAAAATTACTTAAAAAAAAGAATTCAATGTTTGTCGTTGGTATGGCTCAGTGGTGCAGGCAAGACATCAACATTGGTAAACTATAGACATAAAGATACTCATTCAGACCCTGGAATATTGTTACATATAATTACACAATTAAATAATTTATCAACAGTAACCATGGAAATTTTCGAAGATTACTATGGTAAGACCGAATCATTAACATTAAAAACCACGAATTTAAAACATAAATTGACATTTCAACGAAGGGATAATAATACTTATACTCTTTCTCCAATATCGAAGCTGAATGGAAAACATTCCAGACGAAATTAGGGAAATGTACAATTTTTTTTATTGACGAACCCGAGCAACGGCGAATTGCTGCTACTACAAATAACAAACAAAGTTCTCGAAGCCATGTGATCGTCAAATTGAAGTTGACTTTCGAAGATACACGAAAACTGCAACTATGTATAATAGCAGATTACGCAGGGCTGTCTGTAAAATATATTGAATGCAATGATGTACTAGCGAACTCGTCAAATTCGCCAAACATAAAAGTAATAGGGTTAATGATGTGAGTTCTCTTTTACGACAAATTAATCAATAAAAAAAGGCACATTGACTGTGCATAATAAAACCTCATATAATATGACAGTACAGCAAGAGAAGTAAATTTTACCGTCAGACACTACTAAAATTAAAAAGAAAACTTGAAAAAAAAACAGTCTACTTTCATTCCAGATATTTTTAATCATTTTATTGTGCAATGAATTATGGTACAACAATGTATCATTACCCCATGTTAATATAAGAACAAGTATTTTACAACTCCGACTATTAAAAAACAAAAAATATAATTATATTTTGAGCCCAAATCTAGAAAACAAACCACATAATCCCAATTTAAAATCCCAATTAAGAAAAGATAATAAAGAAAGGTTTTTATTGAGAAGTAAACTGTACAAAAATAACACAAAAGAGGGTAAATAAACTTAAAAAACTAGGATTTTTCAAAGAAAATGAAGATGGAACGTATTATATTTAATAAATGGTATGGCATAACTCCTTTTATATTACAACCAACCAAAATATTCGCGGATGTTGATTATCATTATGAACAAATAGAAAAAGTATCATAATGTGATTGGGAACATAGGAATCCTACAATCACACTATGAATCAGAAAAACAAAACACCTAGAAATAAACATAATTTTAAGTAAAATTCAAAATTGAAACTGACTTTTTAAAAATTACTTTCGAATCTAAAGGTACATTTATTCGCAAAAAATAATGGAAATGCAGTGTAATTTGAAATCCGCATTAATGACGTCAATTTAGGGTAGAGTAAATGTAGAAAGTAATGTATATG
>JAJSRW010000793.1:0-52254 GCA_022414725.1 Microglena sp. YARC | reverse complement strand
AAACACCCAAACACACCCACCCATCCGCCCAAACACACCCACCATCAGTGTGAAAGTTTGACAGAAATGACAGGTCATACCAGTATGAACGGTGTGTCAATTGATGCGATGAAAAGCTCGCACCCAAACGCAACCCACCCAAACACACCCACCCAAACACACACACCCAAACACACCAAACACACCACCCAAACACACCCACCCAAACACACCCAACACACCCACCCACCACACCAAACGCACCCACCCAAACACACCCACCCACCCACCCAAAACACACCCACCCACCCACCCAATCACCCACCCAAACACAGCCCAAACACCCAACCCAAAACACACCCAACACACCCACCCAAAAACCCAAACACACCCACCCACCCACCCAAAACACACCCACCCAAGACACACCCACCCATCCGCCCAAAAACACATCCACCATCAAGATGTCCGAAGTTTGTCAGAAAAATGACAGGGCATACCGGTATGAAAGCGGTGGTCAAAGATGGGCGAATTGAAAAGCTCGCAGCCAAACGCAGCCCACCCAAAACACTCACCCCAAACACACCACCCACCCACCCACCCACCCAACCACACCACCCACCCACCCACCCACCCAAACACACCCAAACACACCCACCCACCCACCCACCCACCCACCCAAACACACCCACCCACCCAACCCACACAAACACCACCAAACACCACCCACTCCAAACGCACCCTCCCCAAAACACTCACCCAAACACACCCACCCACCCAAACCACCCACCCAAACGCACCCTCCCCAAAACACTCACCCAAACACACCCACCCCAAACAACCCAAACACCCAAACACACCCACCCATCCGCCCAAACAGACCACCAAACACCCAAACACACCCACCCATACGCCCAAACACATTCCACCATCAGTGTTGAAGTTTGTCAGAATGACAGGGATACCGGTATGAAAAGCGGGCGGTCAAAAAGCGATAAAAGCACCCATTCAATACGCCCACCCACCCACCCACCACCCACCCAGCACACTCACCAAACACACCCTCCACCCACCCACCCAAACAACACCCACCCACACACAAACAGCACCCACCATCAGTGTGGAAGTTTGACAGCATGAACAGGGTCACACGGTGTATGAAAGCTAGCGGTGGTCCATGGTCAATGATGCGATTAAAAAGCACCCACCCAAACACACACATCCACCCAACCCACCACCCACCCACCCAAAAACACACCCACCCACCCAAACACACCCACCCACACACCCACCCACACACCAAAACACACCCATCCACCCACCCAACCCACCCCACCACCCAACACACCCACCCCACCCAAACAAACCCACCCAACCCACCCACCCACCCCCACCCAAACAAACCCACCCACCAAACACACCCAACCCACACACCCACACACCCACCCAAACACACCCACCATCAGTGTTGGAAGTTTGACAGCATGAAACAGGTCGTACCGGTATTGAAAGCGGCGGACACATACCACACCCCATCCCACACCCACCCCACTCACCCAAACACACACCACACCACCCATCACCCACCCAATCCACATCCACCCACCCGAGCTCACCCCAAACACCCGCGCACCCATCGCACCCACCACACCATCACCCACACCCACCCAACTCCACCCACCACGCCTCACGCCAAACACACCACCCACCTCACCCAACACCCATCCACCAAACGACCAACCCCCACCCAATCCACTCCACCCAAACCATCTCCCCACCCATGAATGCTTCAAGTGTGTCAGAATTGGACAGGAACGTACCAGTATGAAGCGGCGTGGTTCTCGTTCAATTGATGCGTAAAAGGCACCCACAACCACACTTCTTCTCTTAAGTCTGGTAACCACGCCAGATCGCGCAACCAAATTCCAGCCTGGCAGCGCATAGCGCCCAAAACACAGGTAATGAAACACACGGTGGTTCTTCAGCAAGCCAAGCAGCGCATCAATTGTGTACAGTACTTGGTCTATACGACCAGGCATACCCACTCACCCAAACCACACCCACCCACCCATCCACCCCACCCACTCCAAACACATCCACCCATACCATCCACCCACACCCACCAGCACCCAAACACACCCACCCACCCATCCACCATCCATCCAACCCACCCACACCATCCCAAAACCCCACCCACCCAAACACATCCACCCAACCACACACCACCCACCCATCACCCAACCCCGCACTCAACCCAAACACATCACCCACCCATCCACCCTCCACCACCACCCAAAACACACATCACCCACCTACCCTCCCACCCAAACACACTCCCACCATCAGTGTCGAAGTTTGTCATGAATGACAGGACATACCGGTATGAAAGCCGCAGGTGGTTCTCGGCAATGAATGCGCATAAAAGGCACCCACCCCAAACACTTCTTCTAAGTCGGTCACCCACCGACAAATCCAGCCTGGGCAAAGCATTAGGCGGCAAACCATACCGTTGAAACAGCGGTGCGTTCTCGGCAGCCAGCAGCGCATCTGATGTTAACAGTAGTCTATACGGACCCAGGGCAGGTACCTCACCCAAACCCCACCCACCCACCCATCACCCACCACCCAAACACATCGTCCACCAACCATCCACCCACCCACCCCACCCACCCAAAACACAACCCAACCATACACCACCCACCCATCCCACCCACCCACCCCAACACACACCACCCAACCAGCCAACCCACCCACCCATCACCCAAACACATACCACCCACCCAATCCACCCACCCAAACACATCCACCCACCTTACCCTCCACCCAAACACTCCCACATCAGTTGTCAGTTTGCAGAATCGCCATACCGGTATTGAAAGCGGCGGTGTGTTCTCGGTCAATGATGTATTTGGTATCTTAAGTCTGGTAACACCCAGCTCGCACAAATTCCAGCCTGGCAAGCATTAGGCGGCAAACATACCGGTATGAAAGCGGCGGTGGTTCTCGGCAGCCAGCGGCGCATCCTTGATGTACAGTATTGCCTCTATACGACCCAGGCCAAAAGTTTTTAACCATTGATTGGCGACATCCATTTTTCCCACAAAAACCTGCGGTACGGAGGTACAGCACTGAGGTACGAAAGGTACAGCACTGAGGTACGAAAGGTACAGCAATGAGGCTATAGGGGGCAAGATGTGGTTGATTAGCACATGGGTACATCATCGTATACATCATCACAATCCAAGGGGTGGGGTCCAACATGGCTAAAGGGGCTTTTATGCGAGCACACACACCCACGGAAGGTCCTGATCACCCTTCAGTTTTTGTATCCGTTCTGCCTTTGCCCTGCTGCTTAAACCAACCCAACCCATTCAACCCATTCAACCCATTCAACCCAATATATTGAATCACACGTATCCACGGAAGGTCCTCATCACCCTTCAGTTTTTGTATCCGTTCTGCTTTTACCCTTCTGCTTCTACCCACCCAACCCATCCAACCCAACCCAATATATTGAATCACACGCACCCACGGAAGGACCACATGATCCTTCCTTGTGATTTCTATCAGTTCTTGCTTCTACCCATCCAACCCATTCAATATCTTTACTTACCCATTCAATCATACTTGACCCTTCAATATACTTGACCTATCCAACCCATTCCCAATATAACTTGACCCATCCCAACCCTTCCAATATACTTAGACCCCATTCAATATACTTTGACCCACCCCAATATACAAATTACTTGACTCCATTCAATATCACTTGACCCATCCAACCCATTCAATATACCTTGGGACTCCATTCCCATTCAATATACTTGACCCATCCAACCCATTCAATATAACTTGACCATTCAATATACTTGACCCATTCAATATACTTGACCCATTCAATATGTTTGACCCATTCAATATACTTGACCCATCCAACCCATTCAATATACTTGAATATACTTGACTCATTCAATATACTTGCACCCATCCAACTGACCCATTCAATATACTTGACCGATTCCAATATACACCATCAATATACTTGACCCATTCAATATACTTGACCCATTCAATATACTTGACCCATCCATTCAATATACTTGACCCATTCCCCAATATACTTGACCCATTCAACTATACTTGACCCATTCAATATACTTGACCCATCAACCCATTCAATATACTTGACCCATTCCAATATACCTTGACCCATCCAAACCCCAATTCAAATATTACCCTTGACTCAATTCAATATTTACTTGACCCATCCAAACCCATTCAATATACTTGACCCATTCAATATACGATGCCCATCCACCCATCATACTTATGACCCACAATATTTGACCCCATTCAAACCTATACTTGACCCATTCCAATCCAACCATTTCAATATACTTGACCCATCCATTCAATATACTTGACCCACCAACCCATTCAATATACTTGACCCATTCATATATGTTTGACCCATTTCAATATACTTGACCCATCCATACCCAATTTCAATAATACTTGACCCATCCAACCCATTCAATATACTTGACCCATCCAACCCATTCAATATACTTGACCCATCCAACCCATTCAATATACTTGACCCATCCAACCCATTCAATATACTTGACCCATCCAACCCATTCAACATACTTGACCCATTCAATATACTTGACCCATACAAAACATTCAATATACTTGACCCATACAAAAACATTTCAATTATATTGAATCACACACACGGATTTACCTTGATGCTTAGACCCATTCAACCCATCCAACCCATTCACTATCTTCACGGTATATTGAATCACACACGGATGAACCTGGATGCTTAGACCCATTCAACCCATCCAACCCATTCAATATCTTGAAACACACACACGAGATGGTACCTGGATTGCTTAGACCCATTCAACCCATCCAACCCATTCAATACATTGAAACACACACACGGATTTACCTGGATGCTTAGACCCATTCAACCCATTCAACCCATTCAATACATTGAATCACACACACGGATGTACCTGGATGCTTAGACCCATTCAACCCATTCAACCCATTCAATATATTGAAACACACACACGGATTTACCTGGATGCTTAGACCCATTCAACCCATCCAACCCATTCAATACATTGAATCACACACACGGATTTACCTGGATGCTTAGACCCATTCAACCCATCCAACCCATTCAATATCTTCAGTGAATTGAATCACACGCACCCATGGAAGGTCCTCACCATCCTTCAGTTTTTGTATCTGTCCTGCCTTTACCTTTCTGGTTCAACCCATCCAACCCATTCAATACATTGAAACACACACAACGGGACTTTACCTGGATGCTTAGACCCATTCAACCCATCCAACCCATTCAATATCTTCACGGTATATTGAATCACACGCACCCACGGAATGTCCTCACCATCCTTCAGTTTTTGTATCTGTCCTGCCTTTACCCTTCTGGTTCAACCCATCCAACCCATTCAATATATTGAATCACACACACAGATTTACCTGGATGCTTAGAATCATTCAACCCATCCAACCCATTCAATATCTTCACGGTGTATTGAATCACACGCACCCACGGAAGGTCCTCATCATCCTTTAGTTTTTGTATCCGTTCTGCGTTCGCCGTGTTGATTGCCGCAAGCTTGCTCATCTGTACTGCCTCCTCCTCAGCGCTGTACAACGCACCTGAGGTCCATGGACTGCCTGGCGGTTGGCAGTGGTTGAAGGTGGTTGATGGTGGTTGGCAGGTGGTGGCTGGTGGCTAGATGGTGGTGGTTGGTGGCTGATGGTGGTGGTGTGTGGTTGACAGGTGGTGGTTGGTGGTTGGTGGTTGACGGCAGTGGTTGGTTGTTGGTGGATAGATGGTTGATGGTGGTGGTTGGTGGTTGACAGTAGTGTTTGGTGGCTGGTGGTTGGTGGATAGATGGTTGATGGTGGTGGTTGGTGGTTGGTGAGGATAGATGGCTGGCAGTGGTTGACGGTGGTTGGTGGTTGGTGGATGGCGGATAGATTGTTGACGGTGGTGGTGGGTGGTTGACGTGGTGTTGTCTTGGTGGGGGGGGATAGATGGTTGACGGTGGTGGTGGGTGGTTGACGGTGGTGGTTGGTGGTTGGGGGATAGATGGTTGACGTTGGTGGTTGGTGGTTGGTGGTTGGTGGTTGGTGGATAGATGGTTTGTTGTTATTGGTTGGCAGATTGTTTTGTTGTTGGTTGGGAGGTGGTGCCGTTGGTGGTTGGGAGGTGGTGGTTGGTGGTTGGCAGGTGTGGTTGGCAGGTGGTGGTTAGTGGTTGGCAGGTGGTGAGTTAATGGTTGAAGGTGGTGATTGGTGGTTTGTGGTTAAGCAGTTTGGTGGTGGTTGGTTGTTTAGATGGTGGTTGGTGGTGGTTGGTTGTCAGATGGTGGTCGGTGGTTGGTTACCCCCCCCCCCCCCCCCCCCCCCCACACACACACACACGCCCCACCACCCACACACCATCCCCGCCTTAATCATCCACAACTACCTCATCCCATACCCACATACCTCCCCAACCTCTACCCCGAAAAATCTAAAATATGGTGCCCAGTGCATTGTTCGTCAGCTTGAACTGCGTTTGAATGCTGAAAGATGCTTGTCAGCACTACAACTGTCCCCCCCCCCCCCAACCACCCCCCACAAGCTGAAACTGCTTGTATGCTGAAAGATGCTTGCCAGCACTACAACTGTCCCCCCCCCCACCCCCACCCCCCACCCACACACACACCCACACATCTACACTCCTACCCCCATCTACACTCCTACCCCCCATCTACACTCTTTACCCCCAAAATCCAAACCCAGCCCTACTTACCTCCCCACCTATACCCAACAAACACCTAACCCCCCACCCCCCCACCCCCCCACCCATTTACCTCCCCTCCTCCCTGCACACACACACACACACCACCTACCTCCCCCATCTCTACCCTGATAAAGCACCTAACCCACTCCACCTCCACCCCACACACATTTACCTTTTCTCCCCCCCCCCAACCACACACACATCCCCTCCCCCCCCCACACCCAAACCCACTCCTCCCGCACCCCCCCCCCCACCCATTTACTTCCCCCCCCCCCCCCCCCCCCCCCCCCCCGACCAACACACACACACACTCCCAAACCCACCCCCCACCCATTTACCTCCCCTCCTCCCCTACACACACACACACACACACACACACCACCTACCTCCCCCACCTCTACCCTGATAAAGCACCTAACCCCCCCCCATCCCCCCCACACACACATTTACCTCTCCCCCCCCCCCCACCACCACCACTCCCAAACCCACGCCTCCCCCCCCCACACACACCCACACCCACCACCCACCCATTTACCTCCCCCTCCTCCCCCGCACAGACACCACACACACAACTTACCTCCCCCACTTCTACCCCGATAAAGCACCTACCCCCCCCCCCCCCCCCACCCCACCCAATCACCTCCTCCTCTTCCACCCCCACCCCCCCCACACACACCAGGGTACTACTTCTTGCCAAATTGGTCAGCGCTTAGAGCGCACTAACGTCAAATCGGTCAGCGCTTTATAGTGCAAACAGCGCAAAAACTGCGCGCCGTGCCCACAGGGGCTCAAAAAGGGAGCGCGGCACCGCGCTGCCGCGCGTGCTTAATAGTACCCTGACACACACACACAGTTACCTCCCCCTCCTCTTCCCCGATATTCCTCAAATATGTTTTCCACTGTTTTACTCATCAGCAAACGCTCCCCATAGGCTGCCAGGCAAATACCAGCACTACAACCGATATGCCAGGCGCATGCCAGCACTACAACAATTCTGAACCCCCCCCCCACCCACCCAATTACCTCCTCCCCCTCCCCCCCTCCCCCCCCACACACCACCTACCTCCCCCACCTCTACCCTGATAAAGCACCTACCCCCCCACCCCCACCCCACCCACCCAATTACCTTCCCTCCTCCCCCACACACAAACACACACACAACACTTACCTCCCCCTCCTCCCCGCACACACACAAAACACTTACCTCCCCCTCCTCTACCCCGATATTTCTCAAATATGGTGTCCACTGTATTGCTCATCAGCAAACACTCCCCGTAGGCTGCCAGGCGAGTGCCAGCACTACAACCGGTCTTCTCCCCACACCACAGCCACACATTGCAGCCATCGGTTTCGGAGCACACGTTGCAACACTCCTCATGGGTGTCCTGCTTGCAGACAATATTTTCGAATTCGAATTTAATGAATTTTGAAGTATAAGATCATTGAGCCAGATAATTCGAATTTGAATTTAATGAATTTTGAAGCATAAGATCATTGAGCCAGATAATTCGAATTTGAATTTAATGAATTTTGAAGAATAAGATCATTGAGCCAGATAATTCGAATTTGAATTTAATGAATTTTGAAGCATAAGATCATTGAGCCAGATAATTCGAATTTGAATTTAATGAATTTTGAAGCATAAGATCATTGAGCCAGATAATTCGAATTTGAATTTGATGAATTTTGAAGCATAAGATCATTGAGCCAGATAATTCGAATTTGAATTTAATGAATTTTGAAGCATAAGATCATTGAGCCAGATAATTCGAATTTGAATTTAATGAATTTTGAAGCATAAGATCATTGAGCCAGATAATTCGAATTTGAATTTAATGAATTTTGAAGCATAAGATCATTGAGCCAGATAATTCGAATTTGAATTTAATGAATTTTGAAGCATAAGATCATTGAGCCAGATAATTTGAATTTGAATTTAATGAATTTTGAAGTAGAAGATCATTGAGCCAGATAATTTGAATTTGAATTTAATGAATTTGGAAGTATAAGATCATTGAGCCAGATAATTTGAATTTGATTTTTAATTTAAATTAATTGCAAGTGTGACATCATCTTTTGGGTGGAAATAAGTGGGATGCTGGGTTGAGCCAAATATTTTGAATTTGAATTTAAATGGATTTGCAAGTTTATGATCATCTTACAAATTAAAATATGTGGGATGCTGGGTTGAGCCAGATAATTTGAATTTGTTTCTGAATTTAAATTAACACCCACACAACACCCACACACGCATGCAGCTCCCACCCACCCACTCACCCACCACACACACACATCCAGCTCCCACCCACCTCCCACTCACACACCATACACACACATCCAGCTCCCACCCACCCACCCACCACACACATCCAGCTCCCACCCACCCACAACACCCACACACATCCAGCTCCCACCCACCCACACACTCACACACCATACACACACATCAGCTCCCACCCACCCACCCACCACACCCACCACACCCACACACACATCCAGCTCCCACCCACCCACCACACCCACACACATCCAGCTCCCACCCACCCACCCACTCACACACCATACACACACATCCAGCTCACCCACCCACCACACCCACACACATCCAGCTCCCACCCCACCCACCCACTCACACACCATACACACACATCCAGCTCCCACCCACCCACCCACCACACACATCCACCTCCCACCCACCCACCACACCCTCACACATCCAGCTCCCCACCCACCCACCCACTCACACACCATATACACACATCCAGCTCCCACCCACCCACCCACCCACCACACACATCCAGCTCCCACCCACCCACACACACCCACACACATCCCAGCTCCCACCCACCCACCCACTCACACACCATATACACACATCCAGCTCCCACCCACCCCACCCACCACATGTGTTGCCCCCAACAAACAATAACCCACTCACACCACCACCACACACACAAGCACACACACCACACACACACCACCACAAACATACTCACTCACTCTCACAGACAGGTGTAGCAGCTTCTATTGACTCAGACTTCAAAGAGATCCGATCTAACCGTTGTGTGGCCCCCAACAACCAATAACCCACTCACACCACCACCACAATCACACACACACCACCACAAACATACTCACTCACTCTCACAGACAGGTGTAGCAGCTTCTATTGACTCAGACTTCAAAGAGATCCGATCTAACCGTTGTGTGGCCCCAACAACCAATAACCCACTCACACCACCAGCACACGCACAATCACACACACCACACACAACAGCACAAACATACTCACTCACACACAGGTGCAGCAACTTCTATTTACTCTACACGCATTCAAAACGTACCCTACCGTTGCCTTCCCCCCTCCCCCCCCCCCACCCTCCCCCCATGTTGTAATGGCTGTTCTATTTAATTCACGATGTAGTGTGGATTACGTGTAGCTGGTAATGATAACGCCTGGTGGGGCGTGGTGTTAAGGGAGCCCGTCGTACGCGGGTGGGGAGCGGTCTCCTACCTCAACTGGACAAGCTACCATCGCGGTTGACGACGACCTATTGCGTGTAGCTGCTTATATTGACTCAAACTGCATTCAAAACTTATCCTACCGTTGTCTTGCCCCCCCCCATGTTGTGATGGCGCTTCTATGTCATTCACAATTCTTGAGAGGATTACGGGTGGCAGCTTCTATTGAATCCAACTGCAAATACATCAGATCTTACCGTTGTGTTGTCCCCAACAACCAATAACCAACTCACGCCACCACCACACACACAATCACACATCACACACACACACACCACCACATACATACTCACTCACACACCACCGCAAACATACTTAGTCAAACTGCAAATACATCTGATCTAACCGTTGTGTTGTCCCCCAACAACCAATAACCCACTCACGCCACCACCACACACACAATCACACATCACACACACACACCACCACATACATACTCACTCACACACCACCGCAAACATACTTAGTTAAATTGCAAAGAGATCGGATCTTACCGTTGTGTTGTCCCCAACAACCGATAACCCACTCACGCCACCACCACACACACAATCACACATCACACACACACACCACCACATACATACTCACTCACACACCACCACAAACATACTTAGTTAAATTGCAAAGAGATCGGATCTTACCGTTGTGTTGTCCCCAACACTGATAACCACATAACCATAACTAATAACCACATAACCATAACTAATACCACATAACCATCTAACCGTTGTGTTGTCCCCAACACTAATAACCCCATAACCATAACTAATAACCCCATAACCATAACTAATAACCACATAACCATCTAACCGTTGAGTTGTACCCAACACTAATAACCACATAACCATAACTAATAACCATAACCATAACTAATAACCACATAACCATGACTAATAACCATAACCATAACTAATAACCACATAACCATCTAACCGTTGTCTTGTCCCCAACACTAATAACCACATAACCATGAATAATAACCATAACCATAACTAATAACCACATAACCATCTTACCGTTGTCTTGTCCCCAACACTAATAACCACATAACCATGACTAATAACCATAACCATAACTAATAACCACATAACCATTGTCTTGTCCCCAACACTAATAACCACATAACCATGACTTATAACCATAACCATAACTAATAACCACATAACCATCTAACCGTTGTCTTGTCCCCAACACTAATAACCACATAACCATGACTAGCAACCATAACCATAACTAATAACCACATAACCATCTTACCGTTGTCTTGTCCCCAACACTAATAACCACATAACCATGACTAATAACCATAACCATAACTAATAACCACATAACCATCTAACCGTTGTCTTGTCCCCAACACTAATAACCACATAACCATGACTAATAACCATAACCATAACTAATAACCACATAACCATCTAACCGTTGTCTTGTCCCCAACACTAATAACCACATAACCATGACTAATAACCATAACCATAACTAATAACCACATAACCATCTTACCGTTGTCTTGTCCCCAACACTAATAACCACATAACCATGACTAATAACCATAACCATAACTAATAACCACATAACCATCTAACCGTTGTCTTGTCCCCAACACTAATAACCACATAACCATGACTATAACCATAACCATAACTAATAACCACATAACCATCTAAACCGTTGTCTTGTCCCAACACTAATAACCACATAACCATGACTAATAACCATAACCATAACTAATAACCACATAACCATCTAACCGTTGTCTTGTCCCCAACACTAATAACCACATAACCATCTTACCGTTGTCTTGTCCCCAACACTAATAACCACATAACCATGACTAATAACCATAACCATAACTAATAACCACATAACCATCTAACCGTTGTCTTGTCCCCAACACTAATAACCACATAACCATGACTAATAACCCATAACCATAACTAATAACCACATAACCATCTAACCGTTGTCTTGTCCCCAACACTAATAACCACATAACCATCTAACCGTTGTCTTGTAACATAACTAATAACCACATAACCATCTTACCGTTGTCTTGTCCCCAACACTAATAACCACATAACCATGAATAATAACCATAACCATAACTTATAACCACATAACCATCTTACCGTTGTCTTGTCCCCAACACTAATAACCACATAACCATGACTAATAACCATAACCATAACTAATAACCACATAACCATCTTACCGTTGTCTTGTCCCCAACACTAATAACCACATAACCATGACACCATAACCATAACTAATAACCACATAACCATCTTACCGTTGTCTTGTCCCCAACACTAATAACCACATAACCATGACTAATAACCATAACCATAACTAATAACCACATAACCATCTAACCGTTGTCTTGTCCCCAACACTAATAACCACATAACCATGACTAATAACCATAACCATAACTAATAACCACATAACCATCTAACCGTTGTCTTGTCCCCAACACTAATAACCACATAACCATGACTAATAACATAATCATAACTAATAACCACATAACCACTAACCGTTGTCTTGTCCCCAACACTAATAACCACATAACCATCTAACCGTTGTCTTGTCCCAACACTAATAACCACATAACCATGACTAATAACCATAACCATAACTAATAACCACATAACCATCTAACCGTTGTCTTGTCCCCAACACTAATAACCACATAACCATGACTAATAACCATAACCATAACTAATAACCACATAACCATCTAACCGTTGTCTTGTCCCCAACACTAATAACCACATAACCATCTAACCGTTGTCTTGTCCCCAACACTAATAACCACATAACCATGACTAATAACCATAACCATAACTAATAACCACATAACCATCTAACCGTTGTCTTGTCCCCAACACTAATAACCACATAACCATGACTAATAACCATAATCATAACTAATAACCACATAACCATCTAAACCGTTGTCTTGTCCCCAACACTAATAACCACATAACCATCTTAACCGTTGTCTTGTCCCCAACACTAATAACCACATAACCATGACTAATAAATAACCATAACTAATAACCACATAACCATCTAACCGTTGTCTTGTCCCCAACACTAATAACCACATAACCATGACTAATAACCATAATCATAACTAATAACCACATAACCATCTAACCGTTGTCTTGTCCCAACACTAATAACCACATAACCATCTACGTTGTCTTGTCCCCAACACTAATAACCACATAACCATGACTAATAACCATAACCATAACTAATAACCACATAACCATCTTACCGTTGTCTTGTCCCCAACACTAATAACCACATAACCATGACTAATGACCATAACCATAACTAATAACCACATAACCATCTTACCGTTGTCTTGTCCCCAACACTAATAACCACATAACCATGACTAATAACCATAACCATAACTAATAACCACATAACCATCTAACCGTTGTCTTGTCCCCAACACTAATAACCACATAACCATGACTAATAACCATAACCATAACTAATAACCACATAACCATCTAACCGTTGTCTTGTCCCCAACACTAATAACCACATAACCACGACTAATAACCATAATCATAACTAATAACCACATAACCATCTAACCGTTGTCTTGTCCCCAACACTAATAACCACATAACCATCTTACCGTTGTCTTGTCCCCAACACTAATAACCACATAACCATGACTAATAACCATAACCATAACTTATAACCACATAACCATCTTACCGTTGTCTTGTCCTCAACACTAATAACCACATAACCATGACTAATAACCATAACCATAACTAATAACCACATAACCATCTTACCGTTGTCTTGTCCCCAACACTAATAACCACATAACCATGACTACTAACCATAATCATAACTAATAACCACATAACCATCTAACCGTTGTCTTGTCCCCAACACTAATAACCACATAACCATCTAACCGTTGTCTTGTCCCCAACACTAATAACCACATAACCATGAATAATAACCATAACCATAACTAATAACCACATAACCATCTAACCGTTGTCTTTTCCCCAACACTAATAACCACATAACCATGACTAATAACCATAATCATAACTAATAACCACATAACCATCTAACCGTTGTCTTGTCCCCAACACTAATAACCACATAACCATCTTACCGTTGTCTTGTCCCCAACACTAATAACCACATAACCATGACTAATAACCATAACCATAACTAATAACCACATAACCATCTTACCGTTGTCTTGTCCCCAACACTAATAACCACATAACCATGACTAATGACCATAACCATAACTAATAACCACATAACCATCTTACCGTTGTCTTGTCCCCAACACTAATAACCACATAACCATGACTAATGACCATAACCATAACTAATAACCACATAACCATCTTACCGTTGTCTTGTCCCCAACACTAATAACCACATAACCATAACTCACACCACAACAGACACACCACTCATAACCCACTCACACAACACACACACACCACAAACATGCTCACTCACTCACAAACAGGTGTAGCAGCTTCTATTGAATCAAACTGCAAAGAGATCCGATTTTACCCTTGTCTTGTCCCCAACAACCAATAACCAACTCACACCACCACCATACACACAATCCCACACACCACCACAAACATACTCGCTCACTCACACACAGGTGTAGCAGCATCCAGTTTCTCAAACTGCAAAGAGATCGGATCTAACCGTTGCCTTGTCCCCAAAACTAACAACCCACTCACACAACACACACACACCACAAACATACTCGCTCACTCACACACAGGTGTAGCAGCATCCAGTTTCTCAAACTGCAAAGAGATCGGATCTAACTGTTGCCTTGTCCCCAAAACTAATAACCCACTCACACAACACACACACACCACAAACATGCTCACTCACTCACACACAGGTGTAGCAGCATCCAGTTTCTCAAACTGCAAAGAGATCGGATCTAACCGTTGCCTTGTCCCCCCTATTGCGATGGCGGTTCTATGTGATTCATGCTTTAGTATTTCAAGATATTTGGTATGGTAATATAATGTTGTGATGGGGCTTCTATGTGATTCATGCTTTTGTATTTCAAGATATTTGGTATGGTAATATAATGTTGTGATGGGGCTTCTATGTGATTCATGCTTTTGTATTTCAAGATATTTGGTATGGTAATATAATGTTGTGATGGGGCTTCTATGTGATTCACGATAATGTGTGTCAACATATTTGGTATGTCAATATAATGTTCTGATGGCGGTTCTATGTGATTCATGCTTTAGTATTTCAAGATATTTGGTATGTTAATATAACGTTGTGATGGGGCTTCTATGTGATTCATGCTTTAGTATTTCAAAATATTTGGTATGTCAATATAATGTTCTGATGGCGCTTCTATGCGATTCACGATTTAGTATTTCAAAATATTTGGTATGTTAATATAATATTCTGATGGCGCTTCTATGCCATTCACAATTTAGTATTTCAAAATATTTGGTTTGTTAATATAATGTTGTGATGGTGGTTCTATGTGATTCACGATTATGTGTGTCAACATATTTGGTATGTTAATATAATGTTGTGATGGAGCTTCTATGTGATTCACGATTTAGTGTGTCAACATATTTGGTATGTTCAAATAATGCTGTGATGGCGATTCTATGTGGTTCTTGTACAGATCAAGTGTAGCTGCTTATATTGACTCAAACTGCATTCAAAACTTATCCTACCGTTCACTTGCCCCCCCCTGCTTCTATTGAGTCTAACTGCATTCAAAATGTATCTTACAGTTGTCTTGTCTCCCCCATGTTGTGATGGCGCTTCTATGTAATTCACAAATCTTGAGAGGATTACGTGCCGCAGCTTCTATTGACTCAAACTGCATTCAACACTTATCCTACCATTCACTTGCCCCCCCCCATGTTGTGATGGCGCTTCTTTGTGGTTCTGGTAAAGATAACATGTAGTTGGTTGTGGTAAAGAGTGTAAGTGGTTGTGGTAAAGAGTGTAAGTGGTTGTGGTAAAGAGTGTAAGTGGTTGTGGTTAAGAGTGTAAAGAGTGTAAGTGGTTGTGGTAAAGATAACATGTAGCAGCTTCTAGTCCCCCTAAACTCCATCAAGCCGAAGGCACATATGGAGTCCAGTATGAAAACTGTAATCATCATCATCATCATCATCATCATCTATTTACTCAAATTGCATTCAAAACAAATATTACCGCTGTCTTGCCCCCCCCTTCCCTCCCCCTGTACGCCCCCCCCCCCCCCCCCCCCCCCCCCCCCCCCCTCCTCCTCCCCTCCCCCCTGTACGCCCCCCCCCCTCCCCTCCCCCTGTGCGCCCCCCCCCCCCCCCCCATGTTGTGATGGCGCTCCTATGTGATTCATGATTGAGTATTTTAAAATATTCGAAATGTTCGTATAATACGGTGATGGCCGCTTCCATGTGGTTCACGTTAACGTGTGGATCACATTAACAGCTTCTATTTACTCAAACTGCATTCAAACAAATTCTTTAATTCCTTTGTCATGCCCCCCCCCCCCCCCCCCCCCCCCCCTGTTGCGATGGCGCTTCTATGTGATTCACTATTCTTTTACAGATCCCGCGTAGCAGCTTCTATTCACTCAAACTGCATTCAAAACGAATCTTACCGTTGTCTTGTCCCCCTCTGTTGTGATGGCGGTTCTATGTACCTCACAACATAATGTACCTCACAATATAATGTACCTCATAATGTACCTCACAATATAATGTACCTCATAATGTACCTCACAATATAATGTACCTCATAATGTACCTCACAATATAATGTACCTCATAATGTAACTCACAATATAATGTACCTCATAATGTACCTCACAATATAATGTGATGGCAGTTCTATGTACCTCACAATATAACGTGGATCCTTTGTAGCACATTCTACTTTCTCCCAAACTCTCTACTATTCAGTCAAACTGCATTGACAAGTCCTATGCAGCGCCGCAAGCGACGTGGAAAATTGGAGGAGTGTGTTGGCAACGGAATGAAAGGTGGCAACGATGAGCTGACCGAAGCGAGTTAGTTACGCGACCGTTGCCTGACGTGCCTTTTTCGGCCAAATGGACAAATGGGTTAACATGGGGGCTCCCGCCCCCTTGAAGAGGGGGCTCCGCCAAAATACGAATCTTACCGTTTTCTTGTCCTCCCCTGTTGTGATGGCGCTTCCAACATACTGCACACATGTCAACATATTTGATGTGTTAATATAGCCAATGATGTGTTAATATAGCCAAAAATAATGAATATTTTCTATGTTCAAATAATGCTGTGGTGGCGGTTCCAACATACTGCACGCGTGTCAACATATTTGATGTGTCAATATAGCCAATGGATATAAAAAAAATAAAATAATGAATATCGTATATGTTCAAATAATGCTGTGGTGGCGGTTCCAACATACTGCACGCATGTCAACATATTTGATGTGTCAATATAGCCAATGGATATAAAAAAAATAAAATAATGAATATCGTATATGTTCAAATAATGCTGTGGTGGCGGTTCCAACATACTGCACGCATGTCAACATATTTGATGTGTCAATATAGCCAATGGATATAAAAAATAAAAAAAAATGAATATCGTATATGTTAATATAATGCTGTGGTGGCGGTTCCAACATGCTGCACGCATTTCAACATTTGTGTATGTCAATATAATTAATGGATATAGAATATAAATATAAAATAATGAATATTGTATATGTTAATATAATGCTGTGGTGGCGGTTCCAACATACTGCACGCATTTCAACATTTTGTGTATGTCAAATATAACTAATGGATATAGAATATAAATATAAAATAATGAATATTGTATATGTTAATATAATGCTGTGGTGGCGGTTCCAACATACTGCACGCATTTCAACATTTGTGTATGTCAATATAACTAATGGATATAGAATATAAATATAAAATAATGAATATTGTATATGTTAATATAATGCTGTGGTGGCGGTTCCAACATACTGCACGCATTTCAACATTTGTGTATGTCAATATAACTAATGGATATAGAATATAAATATAAAATAATGAATATTGTATATGTTAATATAATGCTGTGGTGGCGGTTCCAACATGCTGCACGCATTTCAACATTTGTGTATGTCAATATAACTAATGGATATAGAATATAAATATAAAATAATGAATATTGTATATGTTAATATAATGTTGTGGTGGCGGTTCCAACATACTGCACGCATGTCAACTTATTTGATGTGTCAACATAGCTAATGGACATAATACTAAAATTGATATTTGCTATGTTAATATAATGTTGTGATGGCGGTTCCAACATACTACATGCATTTATAAATATTTGAAATGTAAATCTTATGTTGTGATGGCGGTCCCAACATAATGCATGCATTTCGAAATATTTGATATTTAAATATAACAATATTAAAATATAACGTTGAGATTCAAATATAACGTCAGTATGACATAATGCCAGGATAAAAAATTACGTAACGTTAACGCAATATAATAATATAATGTATCTGTATATAATGGCAGGATGAAATATTACAAAATGTTGATGCAATATAATAATATAATGTCAGTATAATATAATGCCAGGATAAAATATTACGTAACGTTAACGCAACATAATAATATAATATATCTGTATATAATGCCGGGATAAAATATAACTTAATATCCTCGTTAATATCCATGTAATATACTAATTTGCAAATATAATTTATCTTAATATAATGTTTATGAGAAATAATGTACCACCAGATACTTGTTGATATTTAATTTAGGTTACTGGCAGGAGGAAACGAAATTGTGGGTGGTGAATTGGTGGGTGGTGAAATCTGGTGGCTGGTGAAGTGGTGGGTGGTGGAGTTCCCAGGCCGCCTGCAAGGGTGGGGTAACGCCCGATCCGAACCGAATGGCTCAGTGGCAGAGCAACCCTGGAGAAAGATCGCAGCAGGTGCGGGGTTCGAACCCCCTTGAGTGCGCTTGGGCCCGTCCGGAGCTTGGTTGACTGGCACGGTAACTGGATTCCAGATGCGATGTAGGCTCAACCACCGCATACTTACAATATGGTTCCCTTAATCCCACCGTGGCACGTCCTTAGAGGTCATTGTGACAGTTCTGAAATGTTCAAATTTTCAAATTGTCAATTTGTTGTGTGTACTGCATGCGTACCTCAGCTTTCTGCTCGACGTGGCACATGTCTGGTATCGCAGGCGAGGACTGAGCAAGAGCTTTGCGGGGTGCCAGGTCAGCAGGCGCGGATGCCAGGTCAGCAGGTGACAATGCCAGGTCAGCAGGGGAGGATACCAGGTCACCATATCTAATTGCAGCCGCTTGCATTCGATCATGTGTATACACTGCACACAAGTAAAGCAAGGTGACAGGTCAGCACAGGGGGTGCCAGCATAGCATATCTGGCACCTGTAGCTTTCTTTTTTAGCTATGAGCAGCAGCTTCTAGGTAGCTTTCTGAGCTAGTCTAGAAGATTTCAAAACTTCTGGAAATATCACTCTGTCAGATTCCCCCTACGGTTGCTCTAGAGCGCTACAGTTCGTTGTCAACCGCGATGGTAGCTTGTCCAGTTGAGGTAGAAGACCGCTCTCTACCCGCATACGACGGGTTCCCTTAACACCACGCCCCACCAGGCGTCATCATTTTTTTTTCTTCTGTCAGATTCCAGAGGCATTGCGTTGCTACTGGTTTGGCTGGGTAGCAAGTATAGGGAGCTGCCTAGAAGCTGCTGCTGATTCTGTCAGATTCCAGAGGCACTGTGTTGCTACAGGTTTGGCTGGGTAGCAAGCATATGGAGCTGCCTAGAAGCTGCTGCTTATTCTATCAGATTCCAGAGGCACTGCGTTGCTACAGGTTTGGCTGGGTAGCAAGTACAGGGAGCTGCCTAGAAGCTGCTGCATATTCTGTCAGATTCCAGAGGCACTGCGTTGCTATAGGTATAGCTGGGTAGCAAGCATAGGGAGCTGCCTAGAAGCTGCTTCTTATTCTGTCAGATTCCAGAGGCGCTGAGTTGCTACTGGTTTGGCTGGGTAGCAAGCATAGGGAGCTGCCTAGAAGCTGCTGCTGATTCTGTCAGATTCCAAAGGCGCTGTGTTGCTACAGGTTTGGCTGGGTAGCAAGTATAGGGAGCTGCCTAGAAGCTGCTGCTGATTCTGTCAGATTCCAAAGGCGCTGTGTTGCTACAGGTTTGCCTGGGTAGCAAGTATAGGGAGCTGTTTAGAAGCTGCTGCTTGTACCTGAAAAGAAAAGCTATGGGTGCCAGGTCACAACGCAGCATGACAAACTATAAAATGGTTTTTTTCCGTGCAAAGCGTCGCAAATTGAGCGACTCATGGCGACCCTAGTGCAACGCACTGCCCCCCCGAACCCTGTGGACCCTCGAACCCTGTGGACCCTCGAACCCTGTGGACCCTCGAATCCTGTGGACCCCCGAACCCTGTGGACCCTCGGACCCTGTGGACCCCCGAACCCTGTGGAGCGCGGAGTCCAGGGGGGGTGGGGGGTCATTGAGTCATTGCTGACTACTGTATACCGACCCTTGCTTCGCCATGCAGCAATAGAATGGCGAGGCGTCACACAAAAAACAGAAGTATCCTGTAACATACAAAAAACAAAAGTATCCTGTAACATAAAAAAAACAAAAGTATCCTGTAACATACAAAAAAATGCATTTTAGACCAGATCGCTTGAGGATGAAGAGTCGGGGGTTCGACTTCCCCTTCGGTCGCTCTTGGCGTTGCAGGGCGTTGTCAACCACGATGGTAGCTTGTCCAGTTGAGGCAGGAGACCGCTCCCCACCCGCGTACGACGGGCTCCCTGAACACCACGCCCCACCAGGCGTTATCATTATCATCACAAGCATTTTGCTCAGACATAAGCTTTCCCCACATTTGCGTAATCCCTTCACCATCAGCTAAATCTTCACCTAGGTAATGATAACGCCTGGTGGGGCGTGGTGTTAAGGGAGCCCGTCGTACGAGGGTAGGGAGTGGTCTTCTACCTCAACTGGACAAGCTACCATCACCGTTGACAACGACCTGCAAAGTTAAGAGCGACCGAAGGGGGAATCGAACCCCCGACTCTTCATCCTCAAAGTGATTTGGTCTACCACTGGACCAATGTATATCACTGAAAGGGGCTTACAACGTCACCTATGTATGCACATGCATGTTCAAATATGCACATGCACACGCACACACACATGCACACGCACACACACACTTGCAGCTTCACCTATGTAAGCACATGCACGTTCAAATATGCACATGCACACGCACACACACATGCACACGCACACACACACTGGCAACTTCACCTATGTATGCACATGCACGTTCAAATATGCACATGCACATGCACACGCACACACACATGCACACACACACTTGCAACTTCACCAATGAAAACACACATGAATACGCACTCGCATATGCACACAATTGCAAACGCACCCGCGCACACACACATCCACATGCACATGCACAAGCGCACAAACACACACACATGCACACAAACACACAAACATGCATGTGCACCTTCCCACAAACATACAAATGCACACACATACACATACACACATGCACAAACATGCACACATACAAAAACACACGCATATAAACACACATGGTCATGCAGATGCACATACACATACACACATGCACATACATGCACACATACAAATTCACACGCATATAAACACACATGGTCATGCAGATGCACACACACACACATACACACATGCACAAACATGCACACATACAAATACACACGCATATAAACACACATGGTCATGCAGATGCACACACACACATGCACATGCACAAACATGCACACATACAAATACACACACATATAAACACACATGCACATGTAAATGCAAACACACACATGCACATAAATATGCACATAAATATACAAATGCACATAAACAAATAAATATGCACATAAATATACACATGCACATAAATAAATATGCACATAAATATGCACATAAATATGATCAAACATATGCACATAAATATGATCAAACATATGCACATAAATATGCACATAAATAAATAAATATGCACATAAATAAATATGCACATACACATACACATGCACATGAATATGCATATGCACATCCACATGCACACACATGTGCACGCACAAATGAACACACACGTACATGCACATGCATACACAGTTATACACTCATGCACAAGCATAATCAATTACACGTTCACCTACTTATACGCATGCACATGCAGCAGCAGTTGCATGTTCACCTACTTATAAACATGCACGTGAACATGACATGAACAAAGACATGCACACGCACATGCACATGCACACACATGTTTACGCATATGCACATGAACACACATGTTCGCGCATATGCACATGCATACGCAGTTACAAGTTCACCTATGTATACGCATGCACATGCACACACACACACACACACACATATGCAAATACACACGCGAAATTACATGCACACACATATGCACACACATACGCAAGTACAAGCACACATACACATGTGCGCACAAACACGCACATACATGAATATAAACACACATGCATGCACACACACCCATGCTCAATCCTACCTTGCACGCACTCACATGCACACACACAGTCACACGCACAAACACACACACATGCTCAATCCTACCTTGCAACGCACACACACATGCATGCATGCACGCACACACACATGCTCAATCCTACCTTGCAACGCACACACACATGCACGCACACACACACACATGCTCAATCCTACCTTGCAACGCACACACACATGCATGCACGCACACACACATGCTCAATCCTACCTTGCAACGCACACACACATGCATGCACGCACACACACACACACATGCTCAATCCTACCTTGTAACGCACACACACATGCACGCACACACACACATGCTCAATCCTACCTTGCAGCGCACACACACATGCATGCACGCACACACACACACACATGCTCAATCCTACCTTGCAACGCACACACACATGCATACACACACACACACATGCTCAATCCTACCTTGCAACGCACACACACATGCACGCACACACATACACATGCTCAATCCTACCTTGCAACGCGCACACACATGCATGCACGCACACACACACACATGCTCAATCCTACCTTGCAACGCACACACACATGCATGCACGCACACACACACACATGCTCAATCCTACCTTGCAACGCACACACACATGCATGCACGCACACACACACACATGACTCAATCCTACTTGCAACGCACACACACATGCATGCATGCACGCACACACACATGCTCAATCCTACCTTGCAACGCACACACACATGCACGCACATACACACACATGCTCAATCCTACCTTGCAACGCACACACACATGCATGCACACACACACACATGCTCAATCCTACCTTGCAACGCACACACACATGCATGCACGCACACACACACATGCTCAATCCTACCTTGCAACGCACACACACCATGCAACGCACACACACACACACACACACATGCTCAATCCTACCTTGCAACGCACACACACATGCATGCACGCACACACACACACATGCTCAATCCTACCTTGCAACGCACACACACATGCACGCACACACACACATGCTCAATCCTACCTTGCAACGCACACACATGCATGCACGCACACACACACACATGCTCAATCCTACCTTGCAACGCACACACACATGCATGCACGCACACACACACACACACACATGCTCAATCCTACCTTGCAACGCACACACACATGCATGCACACACACACACATGCTCAATCCTACCTTGCAACGCACACACACATGCACGCACACACACACACATGCTCAATCCTACCTTGCAACGCGCACACACATGCATGCACGCACACACACACACATGCTCAATCCTACCTTGCAACGCACACACACATGCAAGCACACACACACACAGGCTCAATCCTACCTTGCAACGCACACACACATGCATGCACGCACACACACATGCTCAATCCTACCTTGCAACGCACACACACATGCATGCACACACACACACATGCTCAATCCTACCTTGCAACGCACACACACACATGCACACACACACACACATGCTCAATCCTACCTTGCAACGCACACACACATGCATGCACGCACACACACACATGCCCAATCCTACCTTGCAACGCACACACACATGCATGCATGCACGCACACACACATGCTCAATCCTACCTTGCAACGCACACACACATGCACACACACACACACATGCTCAATCCTACCTTGCAACGCACACACACATGCATGCACACACACACACACACATGCCCAATCCTACCTTGCAACGCACACACACACATGCACGCACGCACACACATGCTCAATCCTACCTTGCAAAGCACACACACATGCATGCACGCACACACACACATGCCCAATCCTACCTTGCAAGGCACACACACATGCATGCACGCACACACACACACATGCTCAATCCTACCTTGCAACGCACACACACATGCATGCACACACACACACACATGCTCAATCCTACCTTGCAACGTACACACACATGCATGCACGCACACACACACACATGCTCAATCCAACCTTGCAACGCACACACACACGCATGCACGCACACACACACATGCTCAATACTACCTTGCCAGATGACAACTAGGGCAAACATGCAATTACAAACTAACATATTTATACACATACCCATGCACATGCAGACACACACATGCACACATACACACATACATACACACACATTCATACGGACACATACATCCACACATGCACACACACGCACACTGCACACACATAGCCATGCACACCCATGATCAATCCTACCTTGCCAGATGGCAACTAGGGCAAACGTGCAATTACATACTCACATATTTATACGCATACCCACGCACATGCAGACACTCACATGCACGCACAGGCACACATAAACACACATGCACACACACACTCACACACACACGCATAGCCATGCACACCCATGCTATATCCTACCTTGCCACGCACACACACATGCACACACACTCACACGCACACGCACACACACACAAAGACATACTCAATCCTACCTTGCAAGATGACTATCCTACCTTATCACGCACACACACTCACACGCACAACCACACACACACAAAGACATACTCAATCCTACCTTGCAAGATGACTATCCTACCTTATCACGCACACACACTCACATGCACAACCACACACACACAAAGACATACTCAATCCTACCTTGCAAGATGACTATCCTACCTTATCACGCACACACACTCACACGCACAACCACACACACACAAAGACATGCTCAATCCTACCTTGCAAGATGACTATCCTACCTTATCACGCACACACACTCACATGCACAACCACACACACACAAACACATGCTCTATCCTACCTTGCAAGAAGACTATCCTACCTTGCCACGCACACACACTCACACGCACAACCACACACACACACAAACACACAACCATGCTCTATACTACCTTGCCAGATGACAACTAGGGCAAACATGCAATTACATACTCACATATGTTTGCGCATACCCATGCACATGCAGACACACACATACACATACACACGCATGCACACACGCACACACACACACACGCACACACACAGCCATGCACACCCATGATCAATCCTATATTGCCAGATGGCAACTAGGGCAAACGTGCAATTACATACTAACATATTTTTACTCACATGCACGCACATGCACACATACATACACACACACACATACACGGACACATACATACACACATGAGCACACACGCACACACACACTCAAACACACAGCCATGCACACACATGTTCAATCCTACCTTGCCAGATGACAACTAGGGCAAAAGTGCAATTATATACTCACACATTTGTGCACATACCAATGCACATGCAGACACACACAAGCACGCACATGCACACATACATACACACACATACACGCACACATACATACACACATGAACACACACGCACACACACTCAAACACACAGCCATGCACACACATGTTCAATCCTACCTTGCCAGATGACGACTAGGGCAAAAGTGCAATTATATACTCACACATTTGTGCACATACCCATGCACATGCAGACACACACATGCACGCACATGCACACATACATACACACACATACACGGACACATACATACACACATGAACACACACGCACACACACACTCAAACACACAGCCATGCACACACATGTTCAATCCTACCTTGCCAGATGACAACTAGGGCAAACGTGCACACATACATACACGCACACACACTCACATGCACACAACCGCACAGCCATGCACACACATGTTCAATCCTACCTTGCCAGATAACAACTAGGGCAAACGTGCACACATACATACACGCACACACACTCACATGCACACAACCGCACACCCGCACACATGCTCAATCCTACCTTGCCAGATGACAACTAGGGCAAACGTGCACACATACATACACGCACACACACTCACATGCACACAAATAAAAAACCCACACACATGTTCAATCCTACCTTGCCAGATGACAACTAGGGCAAACGTGCCGGTCATTAACAAGCCTAGTGTAGAGGAGGACATCCGTGATGTCCCTCTTTTCTGTTCTACGGGCGAATGGTATTGCTGAAGCAGAGGCATTGTACTTCAGGGATATGTATTTTCAGGGCCCCTGGTCTGTAAGTTCAGGACCACTGTCGCAACTCAGCACCTCTGGCCTGTAAGTTCAGGACCACTGGTGCAATCCTGGGTGCTATCTGCTAGTGAAAAGAAAAGTACAACGCTAAGTCTGTGTGACTTAAGGAAGCAGTCCAAAGGGGGTCTTCGGACAACACCGGGGGGGGGGGGGGGGGTACGGGGGGCTTAAGGTAGTAGTGCAGTTCAAGATCTCAGATCTGGGAAGTCCATGCTGCTTGGCTGGTGGGCAGGAAGGAAATTCGGGACCTGTAGCCCTTGACCAAGTTAGGAGGGACTGCAATTTAAAACTGTTAACAATGAGTAAGTCAGGAAGTTGTCAACGAAAACAAAGCGGAGCGCGGAAGCCGACGTAAATTCCACTGCACCAGGTTGGTGGGGGGCAGGGGGGGCGTGTCGCGTGCCACGCCCTCCCAATTGCGCGCCCCCATAGTCACCGGGCCGTCCGGATCAAACGCTCCACGCGCTTGGACCCTCCTTGAACGCCCAGCGCCCAGCGCCCATCATTCCGTAAACTCAACCCATCAGGCGATTTCATCCGCAACCCCAACTACCACACGACGTGCAGGGCGCGAACTCTCGGTCTAAGTGTGCGGGACGTGGCCGAAACCTATCCAGTCCCTGTTGCCAAGCCACCTGACGCCTCTTTTCTTCTGTCAGCATGAGGCAGACTCGTCATGTTGGAGCTGGCGGTATATCCGGCTCACAGGGGATGAGCACACCCAGAGGGTGGGTGCATGGTGCATGGGTGGGGGATGGGGTGCATGGTGTGTGTGTGGGGGGGTGGGGGGTGGGGGGGGGTGGGGGGGTGGGTGGGGTGGGGGGGGGGATGGTGTGTTTGTGTGTCTGATATTGTTTGTGTGTGGTGTGGTGGTGGTTGGTGGTCATTAGGGGGAGGGGTGTGGGTTAGTAGGGGGAGGGGTGTGTGTGTGTTTGGGGTGTTTGGGGGGGGGGGGGGGGGGGGGGAGGGGGGGGGGTAAGGGTTGTGAGAAGATGTGTGCATTGGTGGGTTGGTAGGTCGTTGGTGTAGGAGTATTTTTTGTGTGTGTCTTGTATGTTTGTATGTGTGTGTGGGGGGTGTGGTGGGGGTGGGGGGTGGGGTGGGTGGGTGGGATTAAGGAGGGGTGTAAGGGTTGAGGGAAGTGTGTGCATTGGTGGGTTGAGGGTTTAAGGAACCAAGGTGTGGGTGCATGTGTTAGTGTGATTTGGGGGAGGGGGGGGGGGGGGGGGGGTAAAGAGGGTGTGTGAGTTGAGGGGCGGGGGGTGGGGGGTGGGGGTGGGGGAGGGTGTTGGTGGGTTGGTGAGTCATTGGTGGATGAGTGGTTCGAGGGGTTCAGGAACCAAGGGAGGGAGGGAGGTTGCATGTGTTAGAGTGCTTTCGGGGGGGGGGGGGGGGCGGATAAGTGTGCTTGCAGGGGGGATACAAGGGAGGGGTGGGTGGTGGTGGTGGGATGGTGGTGTTGGTGTTGGTGGTGGGTGGGCAGTGGGATGGAGTAAGTGTGTGGGGGGTAGGAAGGGTGCATGGGATATTCGGTCAGGAGTGGTGTGAGGGGTTAAAAAAGGGATGGTGTGTGGTGGTGGTGGTGGTGGGTATGTTGCAGTGTGTGTGTGCAGTGGGATGGAGTTAGCCTGTCTGGGGTTAAGAAAGGGCGTGGGATGGTGAGTTAGGAGTGGGATGATGGAGGATGGTGTGTGGGTTAGTGTGCTATCCCACCCCTTCCGATTCTCCCCCCTGCACCAACACCAGCAGCAGCAGCAGCAGCAGCACTCTCATCACAGGCAGTACATATTTAGATTCAAATTCAATATTTGAACAAGCAGAACCTTACGAAGCTTCAAGGTGTTCTCAAGCCCTCCCTCAGCCTCCCCCAGTCCCGCCCCCTCTGTTATTCCCCAAGCACCGCCATCACCACCACCACCACCAACAACACCAACACCAACACCCTCAGTCTTCCCCAGTCCCGCCCCTCTGTTATTCCCCCAAGCACCGCCATCACCACCACCACCACCAACAACAACACCAACACCAACACCTCAGTCTCCCCCAACTCCCCCCTCTCCGTCTCTCCCCCCAGAACCATAACCACCACCACAACCCCCAGCACCACAACACCACCACAACCTCCCAGCACGGCAAACCACCACAACCCCCAGCACCACAACCACCACCACAACCCCCAGCACATCAACCACCACCACAACCCCAACCCCTATGTCTCTCCCACCAGCACCGCCACCACTAGCATCAGTATAATCAGCGCAGGCAGTACATATTCAAGTTCAAATTCAAACTTGTAGCACACAGGACTTTCTGAATCTTAAAGGCGTTATCCAGCCCTACCTCAGGCCCCCCCAACCCAACCCAACCCCTCTGTCTCTCCCCCAGCACCAACACCGGCAACAGCAGCAGTACAATCAGCACAGGCAGTACATGTTCAAATTCAAATTCAAACTTTGAGCACGCAGGACTTACAAAAGCTACAAGGGGTTCTGAAGCCCTCCCTCAGCCTCCCCAGTCCCGCCCCCTCTGTTATTCCCCAAGCACCGCCGTCACCACCACAAACACAAACACCAACAACACCAACACCAACACCACCAACACCACCAATACCACCAACACCACCGACACCAGAACTCAGGCAGTACTTAATCAAAATCAAAACTCTGAAAACGCAGGACCTTACGAAGCTTCAAGGCATTCTCAAGCCCTCCCTCAGCCTCCCCCAGTCCCGCCCCCTCTGTTATTCCCCAAGCACCGCCGTCACCACCACCAACAACAACAACACCAACACCAACACCACCCAAACACCACCAACACCACCAACACCACCAACAACCAACACACCAACACCAACACCACAACAACAACAACACAACAACAACAACAACAACAACAAAACAACAACAACAACAACAACAACCAACAAACCACCAAACACCAACAACCAACAACAACACCAAACACCAACCACCAACACCAACACCAACACCAACACCAACACAAAACACCAACACCAACACCAACACAACCAAACACCAACACCAACACCACACAACACACCAAAACCAACACCAACACCAACACCAACAGAACTCTCAGTACAGGCAGCACTTATTCAAAATAAAATCGAAACTCTGAAAACGCAGGACCTTACAAAGCTTCAAGGTGTTCTCAAGGCCTCCCTCAGCCCCCCAACCCCACCCCCTCTGTCTCTCCTCCCAGAACCACCACACCACCACAACCCCCAGCACCACCAACCATACCACAACCTCAGCAACACAACAACCACCACAACCCCACCCCTCTGTCTCTCCCCCAGTACCACAACACCAATCCAATACTATGTCAAATACAGTTTAGATTCATTGGGCAGTGGGATGGGGTTATCGAGGGGGCCTCATAGATTATCACAATTATAAGTGTACATATTCAAATTCAAATTCAAATTCAAACTTTGATCACACAGGACCTTACGAAGCTTCAAGGTGTTCTCAAGCCCTCCCTCAGCCTCCCCCAGTCCCGCCCCCTCAGTTATTCCCCCAAGCACCGCCGTCACCACCACCACCACGAACAACACCACCAACACCAACACCAACACCACCAACACCACCAATACCAGAACTCAGGCAGTACTGATTCAAAATCAAAACTCTGAAAACGCAGGACCTTACGAAGCTTCAAGGCATTCTCAAGCCCTCCCTCAGCCCCCCCCAGCACCACCACCACCACTAGCAGCAGTACTCTCAGCACAGGCAGTACAGGAAGTACAGGCGATCGTGCTCTGAATGTGGAGTTGTGGCGGTCGTTGGTAATCGCAACGGGGGACATGATGGCTAAGAATGTGGAGGAGGCCCAAAATGCGATGAGAACTGGCGTGGTCCGATTGCAGCGCTTGACAGAGCCTCCTCCAGCAGGTACGTGTGTGGTGGGGTGTGGTGTGGTGGGGTGTGGTGGGGTGCGGGGGGGATGGGATGGGATGGGATGGGATGGGATGGATGGGATGGGATGGGATGGGATGGGATGGGGTGGGGGGGTGGGGTGGGATGGGGTGGGGTGGGGTGGTGGGGTGGGATGGGATGGGATGGGATGGGGGTGGGTGGGATGGGATGGGATGGGGGGGGGGGGGGGGGGGGGGGATGGAATGGAATGGGGTGGGGGGGGATGGGGGGGATGGGGGGGGGGGGGGGATGGGATGGGGGGAGTTGGGTGGGGGGATGGGATGGGATGGGTGGGGTGGGATGGGATGGGGTGGGTGGGATGGGATGGAATGGGATGGGGTAGGGTGGAATGGGATGGGATGGGGTAATTTGTAGGGTACTGGTCACTCTTTCTTGGTGTGCATAGCAGCTTCTTGGCAGCTCCCTCTCCCTTTCATAGCTAAGAATGTGGAGGAGGCCAAAGATGCGATGAGAACTGGCATGGTCTGATTGCAGCGCTTGACAGAGCCTCCCCGAGCAGGTATGTTGTTTGACAGGGTGGTGTGAAGAAAACAAAGTAATGATGACGCCTGGAAGGGAGGGGTATTAAGAGAGCCCCGTCTTACGGCGGTAGGGAACGGGCTGCTGCTTTACCTGGACAAAGCTACCATGGCGGTTGAAAGCGACCGAGAACACTAAGGTGCACCCGGTACCTGGTACCGTTGTCGATCAAGGAGCTCTGCCATTAAGCCATTCGTTGAACGGGGGGGATGTTGAAGAAACACAAGTTCTATGCAGCGTAAAGTTTGGTTTAAAGGGTTTTAGGGGAGTTGAAGAAACACAAGTTCTATGCAGCGTAAAGGGTTTAGGTTTAGTAAAGGGAAGTTGAAGAAACACAAGTTCTATGCAGCGTAAAGGGTTTAGGGTTTAGGGGATGTTGAAGAAACACAAGTTCTATGCAGCGTAAAGGGTTTAGGGTTTAGGGGAAGTTGAAAAACACAAGTTCTATGCAGCTTAAAGGGTTTAGGGTTTAGGGGAAGTTGAAGAAACACAAGTTCTATGCAGCGTAAAGGGTTTAGGGTTTAGGGGATGTTGAAGAAACACAAGTTCTATGCAGCGTAAAGGTTTAGGGTTTAGGGGATGTTGAAGAAACACAAGTTCTACGTAAACAGGTTTAGGGTTTAGAGTTTAGGGGAAGTTGAAGAAACACAAGTTCTATGCAGCGTAAAGGGTTTAGGGTTTAGGGGATGTTGAAGAAACACAAGTTCTATGCGGCGTTAAAGGGTTTAGGGTTTAGGGAAGTTGAAGAAACACAAGTTCTATGCAGCGTAAAGGGTAGGGTTTAGGGAAGTTGAAGAAACACAAGTTTATGGCAGCGTAAAGGGTTTAGGGTTTAGGGGAAGTTGAAGAAACACAAGTTCTATGCAGCGTAAAGGGTTTTAGGGTTTAGGGGAAGTTGAAGAAACACAAGTTCTATGCAGCGTAAAGGGTTTAGGGTTTAGGGGAAGTTGAAGAAACACAAGTTCTATGCAGCGTAAAGGGTTTTAGGGTTTAGGGGAAGTTGAAGAAACACAAGTTCTATGCAGCGTAAAGGTTTTAGGGTTAAAGAAAGGTTTAGGGTTTAGGGGAAGTTGAAGAAACACAAGTTCTATGCAGCGTAAAGGTTTTAGGGTTTAGGGTTTAGGGTTTAGGGAAGTTGAAGAAACACAAGTTCTATGCAGCGTAAAGGGTTTAGGGTTAGGGGAAGTTGAAGAAACACAAGTTCTATGCAGCGTAAAGGGTTTTAGGGTTTAGGGGAAGTTGAAGAAACACAAGTTCTATGCAGCGTAAAGGGTTTAGGGTTTAGGGGAAGTTGAAGAAACACAAGTTCTATGCAGCGTAAAGGGTTTAGGTTTAGGGGAAGTTGAAGAAACACAAGTTCTATGCAGCGTAAAGGGTTTAGGGTTTAGGGGAAGTTGAAGAAACACAAGTTCTATGCAGCGTAAAGGTTTAGGGTTTAGGGGAAGTTGAAGAAACACAAGTTCTATGCAGCGTAAAGTGTTAGGTTTAGGTTTAGGGAAGTTGAAGAAACACAAGTTTCTATGCAGCGTTAAGGGTTTAGGGTTGGGAAGTTGAAGAAACACAAGTTCTATGCAGCTTAAAGGGTTTAGGGTTTAGGGGAAGTTGAAGAAACACAAGTTCTATGCAGCGTAAAAGGGTTTAGGGTTTAGGGGAAGTTGAAGAAACACAAGTTCTATTGCAGCGTAAAGGGTTTAGGGTTTAGGGGAAGTTGAAGAAACACAAGTTCTAATGCAGCGTAAAGGGTTAGGGTTTAGGGATGTTTGGCTGCGGCGTAAAGGTTTAGGGTTTAGGGGAAGTTGAAGAAACACAAGTTCTATGCAGCGTAAAGGGTTTAGGGTTTAAGGGGAAGTTGAAGAAACACAAGTTCTATGCAGCGTAAAGGCGTAAGGTTTAGTGGGTTTAGGGGAAGTTGAAGAAACACAAGTTCTATGCAGCGTAAAGGGTTTAGGGTTTAGGGGAAAGTTGAAGAAACACAAGTTCTATGCAGCGTAAGGGTTTAGGGTTTAAGTTGAAGCAACACAAGTTTGTGTAAAGGTGTTTAGGGTTAGGGGAATGTTGAAGAAAACACAAACACAAGTTCTTATGCAGCGTAAAAGGGTTTAGTTGGGTTTAGGGGAAGTTGAAGAAACACAAGTTCTATGCAGCGTAAAGGGTTTAGGGTCTTTAGGGGAAGTTGAAGAAACACAAGTTCTATGCAGCGTAAAGGGTTTAGGGTTTAGGGGAAGTTGAAGAAACACAAGTTCTATGCAGCGTAAAGGGTTTAGGGTTTAGGGGATGTTGAAGAAACACAAGTTCTATGCAGGCGTTAAAGGGTTTTTAGGGTTTAGGGGAAGTTGAAGAAACACAAGTTCTATGCAGCGTAAAGGGTTTAGGGTTTAGGGGAAGTTGAAGAAACACAAGTTCTATGCAGCGTAAAGGGTTTAGGGTTTAGGGGATGTTGAAGAAACACAAGTTCTATGCAGCGTAAAGGGTTTAGGGTTTAGGGATCGTTGAAGAAACACAAGTTCCTTGCAGCCGTATTAGGGTTTAGGGGAAGTTGAAGAAACACAAGTTCTATGCAGCGTAAGGGTTAGGGTTTAGGGGAAGTTGAAGAAACAAATGTTTATGCACGTAAAGGGTTTAGGTTTGGAAGTTCTATGCAGCGTAAAGGGTTTAGGGTTTAGGGGGAATTGTTGAAGAAACACAAGTTTATGCCAGGTAAGTGGCGTAAGGGGTTTAGGGTTTAGGGGAAGGGAAACACAAGTTTCTAAGTTGAAGAGTTGCAACACAAGTTCTAATGCAGCGTAAAGGGTTTAGGTTTAGGGGAAGTGAACAAACAACAAGTTCCTTTAACCCTGGCACGGTATAAGGGATTAGGGTTTAGTGGGATAGTTGCCAAGAAACACAATTTCTATGCAGCGCTAAAAAGTTGAAGAAACAACAAGTTCTTGCAAGCTAAGTTGAAAGAAACACAAGGCAGCTAGGGGAATGCAAGTTCTATGCAGCGGGTTTTTGAAGAAACACAAGTTCTTGTTCTATGCCAGGTAAAGGGGTTTAGTAGGGGAAGTTGAAGGAAACCAAGGTTTATGGCGAAGGGTTAGGGAATTGAAGAAACACAAGTTCTATGCAGCTAGTGGGAAGTTGAAGCAGTTCTATGTAAAGGGTTTAGGGTTTAGGAAGTTGAAGACCAAGTTCTATGCCAGCGTTTAGGGGAAGTTGAAGAAACACAAGTTCTATGCAGCGTAAAGGGTTTAGGGAGGGTTTTAGGGTTTAGGTTTTTGAGAAACACAGTTCTATGCGGCAGCGAGGGTTTTAGGGTTTAGGGGAATGTTGAAGACACACAAGTTCTATAAATTAGGGTTTAGTTGGAAACACGAGTTCTATGCAGCTTAAAGGTTAGGGGTTTAGGGATGTTGAAGAAACACAAGTCTGAAGAACAAAGTTCTACTATGCAGCGTAGGGTTTAGGTTTAGGGGACTGCAGGCGTAAAGGGTTTAGGGTTTAGGGGAAGTTGCAGCGTTTAGGGAAGTTGAAGAACACAAAGGGTTTTTAGTTGAAGATTAACACAAAAAAGTTCTATGCAGTGCGTAAAGGGGGTTGGGTTAGGGGATGTTGAAGAAACACCAAGTTCTATGCATTCCGTAAAGGGTTTTAGGGTTTAGGGGAAGTTAAATGGAACACAAGTTCGGTTTATTATGTTATAGGGAAGTTGAAGAAACACAAGTTCTACACGAGGGTGTTTAGGGTTTAGGGGAAGTTGGAAGAAACAAAGTTCTATGCGTAGCGGGTTAAGGGTTTTAGGGGTTTAGGGGAAGTTGAAGAAACACAAAGTTCTATGCAGCTGTAAAGGGTTTAGGGTTTAGGGAAGTTGAAGAAACACAAGTTTATGCAGCGTGAAGGGTTTAGGGTTTAGGGGAAGTTTGAAGAAACACAAGTTCTATGCAGCGTAAAGGGTTTAGGTTTTAGGGCGATGTTGAACACAAGCTTCGTATGTTCTATGCAGCGTAAGGGTTTAGAGGGGTTTGAAGAAACACAAAGTTCTATGCAGCGTAAAGGGTTTAGGGTTTAGGGGGAAGAAGAAACACAAGTTCTATGCAGCGTAAAGGGTTTAGTTAGGAGTTGAAGAAACACAAGTTCTATGCAGCGTTAAGGGTTTAGGGTTTAGGGGAAGTTGAAGAAACACAAGTTCTATGCAGCGTAAGGTGTTTAGGGTTTTTGAAGAAGAAACACAAGTTCTATGCAGCGTAAAGGTTTAGGTTTAGGGGAAGTTGAAGAAACACAAGTTCTATGCAGCGTAAGTGGAGGTTTTAGGGGGTTGAAGAAACAACAAGGACGTAAAGGGTTTAGGGGAAAGTTTTGAAGAAACAAGTTCTATGCAGCGTAAAGGTTTAGGGTTTAGGGAAGTTGAAGAAACACAAGTTCTATGCAGCGTAATGTTAGGGTTTAGGGGAAGTTGAAGAAACACAAGTATCGTGTTAGGGTTTAGCGGTAAAGTGCCAAAGGGTTTAGGGATTTAGGGGAGGGGATGTTGCTTTAAGAACACAAGTTCTACTGCCAGCCAGCAGGGTTTAGTTGAAGAAACACAAGTTCTAAAGTGTTTAGGTTTAAAGGGATGAAACACAATTCAGCGTAAAGGGTTTAGTAAAGGAAACACAAGTTTAGCGGTAAAGGTTTAGGGGGAAGTTGAAGAAACACAAGTTCCTAGCAGCGCTAAAGGGTTTAGGTTTAGGGAAGGAAAACACAAGTTCTGAAGACACAAGTGCAGCTTAGGGTAAAGGGTTTAGGGTTTTAAGGGGATGTTGAAGAAACACAAGTTCTATAGCGTAAGTAACAGTTTAGGGTTTAGGGGAAGTTGAAGAAACACAAGTTCTATGCCAGCGTAAAGGGTTTAGGGTTTAGGGGAAGGTGATGTTGAAGAAACACAAGTTCTATGCAGCGTAAAGGCGTTTAGGGTTTAGGGGATGTTGAAGAAACACAAGTTCTATGCTAGCGTAAAAGGTTTAGGTTTAGGGGAGGGCGAGTTGAAGAAACACAAGTTCTATGCAGCGTAAAGGGTTTAGGGTAGGGAAGTTCAGTTGGGAGAAACACAAGTTCTATGCGGCGTCTATGCGTTAAGGGTTAGGGTTGAGTGTAAAGAAACACAAGTTTTAGGGTTTCGGGGAAGTTTTTGAAGAAGAAACACAAGTTCTATGGCAGCGTAAAAGGTTTAGGGTTAAGGGAAGTTGAAGAAACACAAGTTCTATGCAGCGTAAAGGGTTTAGGGTTTAGGGGGTTGAAAAACACAAGTTCTATGCAAGCGTAAAGGGTTTTAGTTCTATGGTTAGGGGATGTTGAAGAAAACACAGTTCTATGCAGCGTAAAGGTTAGGTTTAGGATGTTGAAGAAACACAAGTTCTATGCAGCCGAAGGTCTTTTAAATGGTTTAGGGGTTTTGAAGGAAGAAACACAAGTTGCGTAAAGGGTTTAGGGTTTAGGGATGTTGAAGAAACACAAGTTCTATGCAGCAGAAACACAAGGCAGCTTAAAGGGTTTTTAGGGTTTAGGAGGAAGTTGAAGAAACACTAAGTTCTATGCAGCGTAAAGGGTTTAAGGGTTTAGGGGATTTTGAAGAAAACACAAGTTCTATGCGGCGTAACAGGTTAGGGTTTAGGAGGGGAAGTGAAGAACACACAAGTTCTATTGCAGCGTAAAGGGTTTAGGGTTTAGGGGATGTTGAAGAAACCAAGTTCTACTCTGGGTGTAACGGGTTAAGGGATTTAGCGGTTTAGGGGGAAGTTGAAGAAACACAAGTTCTATGCAGCGTCGGGTTTAGGGTTTTAGGGGTAAAGTTGAAAGTAATAACACAAGTTCCCTATGCTAGGCCGTGCAGCGTAAAAGTGTTTAGTCAGTTTAAGGATGTGAAAGAACAACACAAGTTCTATTGCACGTAAAGGTTTAGGGTTTAGGGGAACTTGAAGAAACACAAGTTCTATTGGCAGCTTAAAGGGTTTAGGGTTTAGGTAGCTTGAGAAACACAAGTATCTATGCAGCGCTTAAAGTTTAGGTTTAGGGGAAGTTGAAGAAGAAACACAAGTTCTATGCCAGCGTAAAAGGGTTAGGGTTCTAGGGGATGTGTGAAGAAACACAAGTTCTATTGCAGCGTAAAGGGTTTTAGGGTTTAGGGGAAGTTGAAGAAACACAAGGTCTAAATGCAGCGTTAAAGGTTTAGGGTTTAGGGGAAGTTGAAGAAACACAAGTTCTATGCCAGCGTTAAAGTGTTTAAGAGGTTTAGGCGGGAAGTTGAAGAAACAAAGTCTATGCAGTTTAAGCGTTTTGGGTTAGGGATGCTGTTGAACAGAAACAACAAAGTTCTATGCGCCGTAAAGGGTGTTAGGGTTTAGGGAAGTTGAAGAAGAAACAACAAGTTCTTATGCAGTCGTTTAAAGGGTTAGGGTTTAGGCGGAAGTGAAAGAGAAAAACACAAGTTCTATGCAGCGTAAAGTGTTTAGGGTTTGGTGGAGATGATATAGAAAAGAAACACAACGTTCTATGCAGCGGTAAAGAGGTTAGGGTTTGAGGGGAAGAAGAAACACCAATTTCTATGCAGGCCGTTTAGAAGGTTTTAGGGTTAGGGGAAGTTGACTATTGAAACAGCAAGTTCTATGCAGCCGTAAATGGGTTTTAGGGTTAGGGGAAGTTTGAAGATAACGAGGGACACTGGGAAGTTCTATGCATGCTAGCGTAATAGGGTTTAAGGATGTTGAAGAAACACAATCTCAGTGCAGCGTTAAAGGGTAACACAAGTTCTATGCACGTAAAGGGTTGAGGGTTTAGGGATGTTGAAGAAACACAAGTTCTATGGCTACGGTGTTAAGGGTTTAAGGGGAGTGAAGAAACACAGTTCTATGCAGCGAAGGTTTAGGGTTAGGGGAATGTTGAAGAAACCACAAGTTCTATGCAGGCGTCGTAACGTTATGGTGGTAAGGTTTAGGTTAGGGGAGGGGTTTTTAAAGAAACACAAAATTCTATGCAGCGTAAAGGCAGTTTGGGTTTAGTTGTTGAAGTTGAACACCAAATCAGATGCCAGCGTAAAGGGTTTAGTATATAGCGAGGTTGGGTTAGTTGAAGAAACAAAGGGTTTAGTTTTATTGAAGAAACACAAGTTTATGCAGCGTAAAGGTTTTAGGGTTAGGGAGTTGAGAAACCACAAGTTCTATGCAGCGTAAAGGTTTAGGGAGGGATGTTGAAGAAACACAATTTCTAGCAGCCGTAAAGGCGTTTAGGGTTTAGGGGAAGTTGAAGAAACACAAGTTCTATGCAGCGTGAAAGGGTTAGGGTTTAGGGAAGTTGAAGAAACACAAGTTCTATGCAGGGGTTATTGTTGAAGAACACCAAGTTCTATGAGCAGAAACACAAGGTTCTATGCAGCTAAGGGTTTAGAGGTTTAGGGGAAGTTGAAGAAACACAAGTTCTATGCAGCGTAAAGGGTTTTAGGGTAGGGGATTGTTGAAGAAACACAAGGTTCTCTGCGGTTCCTTTGGTTTTTATTGTAACGGGTTAAGGGTTTAGGGTTTAGGGGAAGTTGAAGAAACACTAAGTTCTATGCCAGCGTACAGGTTTAGGTTTAGGGGAAGTTGAAGAGAAAACAAGTTCTTGCAGCGTATAAGTGTTTAGGGTTTAGGGAAGTTGAAGAAACACAAGTTTATGCAGTGTAAAGGCGTTTTACAAGAAAACACGAAGTTCTATCGTTTAAAGAGGTTTTAGTTTAGGGGGAAGGAAAGGAAGTAAACACATAGTTCTTGCAGCGAAAGGGTTTAGGGTAGGAATTGAAGAAACACAAGTTAATGCAGCGTAAAGTGTTAGCGTTTAAAGTTCGAAGAAAACCACAGTCGTACTTGCACAGTAAGAGGGTTTTAGGGTTAGGGATGTTGAAGAAACACAAGTTTCCTATGCAGCGTAAAGAGTTTAAGGGTTTAAGGGGAAGTTGCAAGAACACACAAGTCTATGCAGCGTAAGGGTTTAGGGTTAGGGGAAAGTTGACAAGAAACACAATTCTATGCAGCGTTAAAGGGGGTTTTAGGGTTTAGGAAGGAAAAGAAACACAAGTTCTATGATGTTAAAGTTTCTAAGAAACACAATTCTATGCAGCGTTTATAGTAGTTTAGGGCTGTTTAGCGTTTAGGGGAAGTTTGTGAAGAAAACACAAGTTCTATGCAGCGTAAAGGGTTTAGGTTTAGGGGAAGTTGAAGAAAACACAAGTTCTATGCGTTTTAGTAACGGGTTAAGGTTTAGGGTTTTAGGGAAGTTGAAGAAACACAAATTCTTGCAGCGTAGGTTTAGTTTAGGGGAAGTTGAGAAAACAAAGTTCTATGGCCGATGTTAGGTTTAGGGAGTTGGAGAAACAGCAAGTTCTATGCAGCGTAAAGGGTTTAGGGTTTAGGGGAAGTTTGAAAAACACAAGTTCTACACGGTAAATCGGTTAGGTTAAGGGGAAGTTCTCTGAATGCGCCGAAAACACAGGTTCTAGCAGGTTAGAGGGTTAGGGGAATAGGGGAAGTTGAAGAAACACAAGTTCTATGCAGCGTAAAGGGTTTAGGGTTTAGGAGTTGAAGAAACACAAGGTTCTATGCAGGTTGTAAAGGTTTAGGGTTTAGGGGGAAGTTGAAGAAACACAAGTTTCTATGCAGCGTACAGGAGTTTAGGGTTTAGGGGGAAGTTGGAAAAAACAAGTTCTATGGCAGCGTAAAAGTTTTAGGGTTTAGGGAAGTTTGAAGAAACACCAAGTTCTATGCAGTGTAAGGGTTTAGGCGTTGAAGAAACACAATAGGTTCTTGCCAGCGTAAAAAGGGTTTTAGGGTTTAGGGGAAGTTGAAGAAACACAAGTTCTATTGCTCAGCGTAAAGGGTTTAGGGTTTAGGGGAAGTTTGAAGAAACACAAGTTCTATGCAGCGTAAAGGTTTAGGGTTTAGGGATGTTGAAGAAACACAAGTTCTATGCAGCGTAAAGGGTTAGGGTTTAGTGGGAAGTTGAAGAAACACAATTCTATGCAGCGTAAAGGGTTTAGGGTTTAGGGGAAGTTGAAGAAACACAAGATTCTGATAGCGCGTAAAGTAGGGGTAGGGTTAGTTGTAGGGGGTTGAAGTTGAAGAAACACCAGTCTATGGCCCAAACCAAGTGTGCAGGAGTAAAGGGTTTAGGTTAGGAAGTTGAAGAAACACAAATTAGGCGTTAGGTTTATACAGGCTTTAAAGGGTTAGGGTTGTTGAAGAAACAACCAAGTTCTAGCAGACAACGTAAAGGGTTTAGGTTATGGAAGTTGAAGAAACGTAACAATTGTTCTATGCAGCAGCGAAGGCGTTAGGTTTAGGGCGGAAGTTGAAGAAACACAAGTTCTATGCTAGCGGTAAAGTGTTTAGGGTTTCGTTTTGAAGAAACACAAGTTCTTATGCAGCGCGTAAGGTTTAGGGTTTTAGGGTTGAAGATGACTCAGCAAGTTCTATGCAGCTTAAGGTGTTTATGGGTTTAAGGGGATGTGAAGAACACAAGTTCTATGGCAGCGTAAAGGTTTAGGGTTTAGGGGATGGTTGAAGAAACACAAGTTCTATGCAGCTCGCGTAAACAGGTAGGTTTAGGTCTTAGGGAATGTGCAGAAAGAAACACAATTGCAGCTTAAGGGTTTAGGGTTTAGGGGAGTGAGACACAAGTTTCTATGCAGCCGTAACGGGTTTAAGGGTTGGGTTTAGGGGGGGGGGATGTGAAGAATCACAAGTGGTCTATGCCCATAACGCTTTAGGGTTTAGGAAGTGAAGAGAAACACAATTTCTTGCAGCGTTAAAGGCGTTTAGGGTTTAGGGGAAGTGAGAAACACAAGTGTCTATTGCGGGCCGTAACAGGTTTAGGGTTTAGAGTTTAGGGGGGAAGTGAAGAAACACAAGTTCTATGCAGCGTTAAAGGGTTTTAGGGTTTAGGGGATGTTGAAGAAACACAAGTTCTATGCAGGATAAAGGTTTAGGGTTTAGGGGAAGTTGAAGAAACACAAGTTCTATGCAGCGTAAAGGGTTTAGGGTTTAGGGGAAGTTGAAGAAACACAAGTTTCTATTGCCAGCTAAGCATGTAAAGGGTTTAGGGTTTAGGGGATGTTGAAGAAACACAAGTCTATGCAGCGTAAAGGGTTTTAGGGTTTAGGGGAAGTTGAGAGAAACACAATTGTCTATGCAGCGTAAAGCTGTTTAGGTTAGGGAAGTTGAAAGGTTTAGGCGGGTTTAGGAAGTTGAAGAAACACCAAGTCTCTTATGCAGGCGTTAAAGGGTTTAGGGTTTAGGCGGAAGTTGAAGAAACACAGTTTATTGCAGCTAAAGGTGCTTTAGGGTTTAGGGATGTTGAAGAAAGCACAAGTTCTATTGCCCAGCGTAAAGGGTTTAGGTTTAGGGGAAGTTGAAGAAACACAAGTTCTATGCCAGGTAAAGGGTTTAGGCGTTTAGGGCGAAGTTGAAGAACCACAATTCTATGCACCTGCAGGTGTATTAACCTGGGGGTTTAGGTACAAGTTTCTATTGCAGCTCGTTAGGGTTTAGGGTTTAGGGGATGTTGAAAAACACAAAGTTCTATGGGCAGGCGTAAAGGCGTTAGGTTTAGGGAATAGGGATGTTGAAGAACACAAGTTCTATGCAGCGTAAAAGGTTTAGGTTAGGGGAAGTTTGAAAGAAACACAAGTTCTTGCCCAGTGCGGTTAAAGGGTTTAGGTTTTTAGGGCGAAAGTTGAAGAACACAAGTTCTATGCTGCAGCGTAAAGGGGTTTAGGAGTTAGGGGTATGTTGGTGACAGAGAAACCAAGTTCTATGCCGCGTAAAGTGTTTAGGTTATCAAGGAGCCGCAGCCGTAGGTTAGGCAAACCACCAGAGTTTCATATGCAGCGTTAAAGGGTTTAAGGGTTTAGCGGGGAATTGAAGAACCCACAAGTTCTATTGCAGCGTTAAAATTCTTTAGATAGGGGAAGTTGAAGGTAAAATTAGGGTTAGGCGGGAAGTCTATTGCAGCGAAAAGTTCCTAGGTTTAGGGTGAAGTGTGAAGTAGAACACAAGTTCTATGCGGCGCTTAATAAGGTTTAGGTTTAGAGTTAGGGAAGTTTGAAGAAACACAAGTTCTATGCAGCTTAAAGGTTTAGGGTTTAGGGGAGTTGAAACCACAAGTTTCTAGATTGCATGCGTTAAAGGGTTTAGGGGTTTGAGGGGATGTTGAGAAACACAAGTTCTATGCGGCGTAACGGGTGTTAAGGGTTTAGGTTAGGGCGAGTTGAAGAAAACACAAGTTCTATGCAGCGTAAAGGGTTTAGGTTTAGGGAAGTTGAAGAAACACAAGTTCTATTGCAGCGTAAAGGGTTTAGGGTTTTAGGGGCAGTTGAAGAAACACAAGTTCTATGCAGCCGTGTAAAGCGGCCTTAGGTTTTAGGTTTAGGAAGTTTGAAGAAACACAAGTTCTATGCTTAAAGCGGTAAAGGGTTTAGGGTTGAAGAAAACACAATATGCAGGTAAAACCGGTGAGGTGAGGGATGTTGAATGGAAGAAAGTTCTAGTTGCAGCGTAAAGGCTAGGGTTTAGGGAAGTTGAAGTCGAAACACAATTTCTATGCAGGCGTAACAGGTTTAGCGGTTTAGTTCGGGGAAGTTGAAAAACACAAGTTTCTATGCGTAAATTTTATAGGTGGTAGGGAGGTTGAAGAAACACAAGTTCTATGCGGCGTAACGGGTTAGAGGTTTAAGGTTTAGGAAGTTGAAAGAAACATAAGTTCATGCAGCGTAAAGGGTTGAGGGTTTAGGGAAGATTGAAAGAAACACAGTTCTATGCAGCGTAAAGGGTTTAGGGTTTAGGGGAAAGTTGAAGAAAACCACAAGTTCTATGCCGAGTGTAAAAGGGTTTAGGGTTTTAGGAGATGTGGAAGAAACCAGAGTTCGTAGTGGCAGAGCGTAAAGGGTTTAGCGTTTGAGGGGAAGTTGAAGAAACACAAGTTCTATTGCAGGCTTAAAGGGTTTAGGGTTTGAAGGAGAAACACAAGATTCTATGCAGGCGCGTAAGGTTTAGGTAGGGGGGAGTGGAAGGGGAAAACACAAGTTCTATGCAGCGTAAAGGTTTTAGGGTTTACGGGGAATGTTGAAGGAAACACAAGTTCTATGCCGCCTAAGTTAGGGTTTTATGTTCGGGCGGAAGGAAGGAAACACAAGTTCTATAGCGTTGTGGAAAGGGTTTAGGTTTAGGGGTAAGTTGAAGTTGAGCAAACACGAGTTTGCTATGCGCATCGTAAAGGTTTAGGGTAGGGGGAATGTTGAAGAAAACACAAGTTCTATGCCAGCGTAAAGGGTTTTAGGGTTTAGTGGATGTTGAAGAAACACAAGTTCTATGCAGCGTAAAGGGGTTTAGGGGAATTTGAAGAAAACACAAGTTTAGCCTGAAGTGCAGCGCACAAATTCTATAGCGGTTTAGGGAAGTTGAAGTAACAACAAGTTATTGCAGCGTTTAGGTTTAGGAAGTTGAAGAACACCAAAGTCAGGTTTAGGGATGTTGAAGAACAACAAGTTCTATGTTGAAAGAAACAGCGGAAGCAGCCTATGTTATATAAGATGTGAAGAACACAAGTTCTATGCAGCCCGTAAAGGGTTTAGGGTTTAGGGGAAGTTGAAGAAACACAATTTTGGTCTAATGCAGCGTAAAGGGGTTTAGGGTTTTTAGGGGGAAGTTGAAGAAACACACAAGTCTATGGCAGCTTTAAAGTGTTAGAGGCTTTATGGCGGATTTGAAGAAACACGAATTCTATGCAGCGTAAAGGTTAGGGTAGTGGAAGTGAAGAAACACAAGTTCTATAGCAGCGTAATTGGGGTTTAGGGGTTTAGGGGAGTGGTTGAAGAAACACAAGTTTCTATGCAGCGTTAAAGGGTTTAGGCGTATAGGGAAGTTGAAGAAACAAAAACAAGTTCTATGCGGCGTAAAGGGTTTAGGTTTAGGCGTAGTTGGAAACACAAGTTCTTGCAGGTAGAGTTTAGGGTTTAGGGGAAGTTGAAGAAACACGAAGTTCTATTGCAGCCGTAAAGGGTTTAGGGGGTTTAGGGATGTTGAAAGAAACACAAGTTCTTTGCGGCGTAACGGGTTAAGGGTTTAGGGTTTACGCGGGGAAGTTGAAGAAACACAAGTTCGTATGGCTAGCGTAAAAGGGTTAGGGTTTAGGCGGGAAGTGAAGGAACACACTTCTATGCGCAGCGTAAAGGGGTTTAGGGTTAGGGGATAGTTGAAGAAAAACACCAAGTTCTAGTGCAGCGTTAAAGGGTTTAGGGTTTACTGGGAAGTTTGAAGAACACATAGTTCTATGCAGCGTAAAGAGGTTAAAGGTTTAGGGGATGTTGAAGAAACACTAAGTTCTATGCAGCGTAAAGGGTTTAGGTTAGCGGGAAGTTGAAGAAAACACAAGTTCTGAAGCGGCGTAACAGGTTTTAGGGTTTAGAGTTAAGGGAGTTTAAGAAACACGCTCTATGCAGCGTAAAGGTTTAGGGTTTTTAGATTGGGATGTTGAAAGAAAGCACAAGTTCTATAGTTCGGCGTAACGGTGTTTAAGCGGTTTAGGGTAGGAAGTTGAAGAAACACAAGTTCTATGCAGCCTTCCGTAAAGGGCTTTAGGGTTTAGGGGGGAAGTTGAAGAAACACAAGTTTCTATGCAGCGTAAAGGGTTTAGGGTTTAGGGAAGTTGAAGAAACACCAAGTTCATGCAGTGCAGCCAGTGTAAAGGGTTAGTTTTAGGAATAAGAAACACAATTCTATGCAGCGTAAAGTTGTTTTAGGGTTTAGGGGAAGTTGAAGAAACACAAGTTCTATGCAGCTTAATAGTGTAAAGGGTTAGGGTTAGGGGAAAGTTTGAAGAAAACACAAGTTCTATGCAGCGTAAAGTGTTTAGGTTTAGGGATGTTGAAGCAAGTTTACACAAGTTGAAACACAATTCTATGCAGCGTTAAGGGTTAGGTTTTTAGGGAAGTTGAAGAAACACAAGTTTCTATGCAGCGCTAAAGGGTTTAGGGTACTAGGGAAGTTGAAGAAAACACAAGTTCTATGCAGGCTTTAAAGGACGTTTACCCAGGGTTTTAGGGAGAGTTGAGAAACACAAGTTGCTAGATGCAGTGTAAAGTTAGGGTTTAGGGAAGTTTGAAGGAAACACAAGTTCTACCTCCGCAGACGAGTAAAGGGTTTAGGGTTTAGGGGATTGTTGAAGAAACACACAGTTCTATGCCAGCGGTTAAAACGGGCTGTTTAGGTTTTAGGGGATGTTGAAAAAACACAAGCTTCTATGCAGCTGCGTAAAGGTTTAGGTTTAGGGGAGTTGAAGAAACACAAGTTGCTATGCAGCGGTAAAGGTTTAGGGTTTAGGAAGTTGGGGAAGGTTGAAGAAACACAAAGTTCTATGCAGCGTAAAGGTTTAGGGTATTAGGGAAGTTGAAGAGAAACACAAGTTCTACACAAGTTCTATGCAGCGTAAAGTGTTTAGGGTTTAAGGGATGTTGAAGAAACACAAGTTCTATGCAGCGTAAAGGGTTTAGGGTTTAGGGGAAGTTGAAGAAACACAAGTTCTATGCAGCGTAAAGGGTTTAGGGTTTAAGGGAAGTTGAAGAAACACAAGTTCTATGCAGCTTAAAGGGTTAAGGGTTTAGGGGAATTTGAAAGAAACAACAAGTTCTATGCAGCGTTAAAGGTTTAGGTGTTGGAGAAGTGAAAGAAACAAATTCTATGCAGCTATAAGGTTTAGAGGTTTAGGGGATAGTTGAAGAAACAACAAGTTCATATGCAAGCGTTAAAACGTTTATTGTTTAGGGGAAGTTGAAAAACACTAAGTATCTATTCGCAGCCGTAACAGCGTTTAGGTTTAGATAGTGTGAGGGTAAGTTGGAAAGAAAACACAAGACGTAAAGGGTTTAGGGTAGGGATGTTGAAAGAAACCACAAGTTCTATGCGGCGTAACGGTTAGGTTTTAGGTTTAAAGGGGAAGTTTACAAATTCTATGCAGCGAAAGGTATTTAGGTTTAGGCGGAAAGTTGAAGAAACACAAGTCTAACAAAGGTTAGGTTTAAGGGGAATTGAAAAACACAAGTTCTATGCAGCGTAAGGTTTAGGTTAGGGGAATTTGAAGAAACACAAGTCTAGCAGCGTAAAGGGTTTAGGGTTTTAGGGGAGTGTTGAAGAAAACAGCCAAGTTCTATGCTGCGTAACGGTAAAGGTTTTAGGGGTTTAGGGGAAGTTAGAAGAAGACACAATTCATATGCAGCGTAAAGGGAGCGTTTTAGTAGGGAGTTGAAGAAACACAAGTTCTATGCAGCGTAAAGGGTTTAGGGTTTAAGGCGGAAGTTAAGAAACACAAGTTTCTATGCAGGCGTAAAGGCGTTTAAGGTTTTAGGGGATGTTGAAAGAAAACACAATTCTATGCAGCGTAAAGGGTTTAGGGTTTAGGGGAAGGGAAGAAACACAACGTTCTATTGCACGACGTAAAGTTTAGGTTTAGGGGAAAGTGAAGGAAACACAAGTTCATGCAACTAAAGGGTTTACGGTTTAGGGGAAGTTGAAGAAACACAAGTTCTATGCAGCGTAAAGGGATTTAGGGTTTAGGGAAAAGTGAAGAGAAACACAAGTTGCTATAGCAGCGAAAGTGTTTAGGCAGGGTTTAGGGAAGTTGAAAAAGAGAAACAGGGTTAGTTCTATGCACAGATTAAGCGTAAAGTTATGTAAAGGCTTGTAGGGGAGTTGAAGAAAACAACAAGTTCCTATGCATAGGGTGCTCAGCGTAAAAGCGTTTAGGGTTTAGGAGAAGAAGTGAAGAAAACACAAGCTTCTACGCAGAGCGGGCGAGTGCGTAAAAGGGTTAGGTTTAGGGAAGTTGAAGAAAACCACAAGTTCTATGCAGCGTAAAGTGTTTAGGGTTTAGGGGAAAGTGAAGAAACACAAGTTCTATGCAGCGTTAAGGGTTTTTAGGTTTAGGGAAGTTGGAAGAAAACCACAATTCTATGCGGACGTAACAGGTTGAGTTTAGTGGGAAGTTGAAGAAACACAAGTGCTATGCAGCGTAAAGGTTAGGTTTAGGGGAAGTTGAAGAAACACAAGTTCTATGCAGCGTAAAGGGTGTAGGTTTAGGGGAAGTTGAAAGAAAAACACAATTCTATGCCAGCCGTAAAGGTTTAGGGTTTAGGGGCAAGTTGAAGAAAACACAAGTTCTATGCACAGCCGTTAAGGTTTAAGTGTTGAGGGGAAGTTGAAGAAAACCACAATTCTATGCAGCGTAAAGGTTAGTTTAGGCGTGAAGTTGAAGAAAACACAAGCTTCTATGCAGGCGGTAAAGGCGTTTAGGTTAGGGGGAAGTTGAGGAAACACAAGTTCTATGCAGCGTAAAGGTTTAGGTTTAGGGATGTTGAAGAAAACACAATTCTATGCAGCGTAAAGGTTTAGGTTTAGGGAGTTAAGAAACACAAGTTTATGCAGCGTTAAAGGTTTAGGTTTAGGGGAAGTTGAAAACACAAGTTCTAGCAGCGTAAAGGTTTAGGTTTAGGGATGTTGAAGAAACACAAGTTCTATTGCAGCGTAAAGGTTTAGGGTTTTAGGGGAAGTGAAGAAACACAAGTTCTATGAGCGTTAAAGGTTTAAGGGTTTAGGGGAAGTTGAAAGAAACACAAGTCTATGCAGCGAAAAAGTGTTTAGGTTGTAGGGGAAGTTTAAGAAAACACAACGTTCTATGCAGGCGTTAAGGGTTGGGTTTAGGGGAAGTTGAAGGAGAAACACAATCTATGCGGCGTAACCAGTTTAGGTTTAGGGAAGTTGAAGGAACACAATTCTATCAGCGATAAAGGTTTAGGTTTAGGGAAGTTGAAGAAACACCAAGTTCTATGCAGCGGAAAGTGTTTAGGGTTTAGGGGAAGTTGAAGGAAACACAAGTTCTTGGCAGCGTAAAGGTTTAGGGTTAGGGAAGTGAAGAAAACACAAGTTCTAATTGCAGCGTTAAGGGTTAAGGGTTTAGCGGAAGTTGAAAAACACAATTCTATGCACGTAAGGGTTGAGGTTTAGGGGAAGTGAAGAACACAAGTCTATGCAGCGTATAAAGGGTTTAGGGTCAGGGGATGTTGAAGAAACATAAGTGTCTATGCAGCTCGTAAAGGGTTTAGGGTTTAGGGGAAGTTGAAGAAAGCACGAAGTTCTATGCAGCTGTAAATTTAGGGTTTAGGGAAGTTGAAGAAACACAAGTTCTATTGCAGCGTAAAGTTTAGGGTTAGGAAGTGAAGAAACACAAGTTCTATGCAGCGTTTAAGTGTTTAGGGTTTAGGGGAAGTTGAAGAAACACCAAGTTCTTTTCACGTTAAGGTTTAGGTTTAGGGGAAGTTGAAGAAACACAATTCGATTGCAGCGTAAAGGTTTAGGTTTTAGGGATGTTTGAAGAAACCACAAGTTCGATGCAGCCGTAAAGTGTTTAGGTTTAAGGATGCTGAAGAAACACAAGTGCTATTCAGCGTAAAGGGTTTTAGGTTTAGGGAAGTTGAAGAAACACCCAAGTTCTATGCAGCGTAAAGGGTTTAGGGTTTAGGGGAAGTTGAAGAAACACAAGTTCTATGCCAGCGGTAAAGTGTTTAGGATTTAGGGAAGTGAAGAAAACACAAGTTCTATGCAGCGTAAGGTTAAGGAGTCACGGGGATGTGAAAAACATAAGTTCTATGCAGGCGTAAAGGGTTTAGGGTTTAGGGAAGTTGAAGAAAACACAAGTTCTATTGCAGCGTTAAAGTTTAGGTTTAGGGAAGTTGAAGAAACAAAGTTACTATGCAGCGTAAAGGGTTTAGGATTTAGGGGAAGTTGAAGAAACACAAGTTCTATGCAGCGTAAAGTTTAGGGTTTAGGGAAGTTAAGAAACACAAGTTCTATGCAGCGTAAAGGTTTAGGTTTAGGATGTTGAAAGAAACACAAGTTCTATGCAGCGAACAGGTTAGGCGTTTAGTTTAGGGAAGTTGAAGAAACAACAATTCTATGCAGCGTAAAGGGTTAGGTTTAGCGGGATGTTGAAGAAACACAATTCTATGCGCTAACGGGTTTAGGGTTTAGGTTTAGGGAAGTCGAAGAAACACAAGTTCTATGCAGCGTAAAGGTTTTAGGTTTAGGGGATGTTGAAGAAACACAAGGTCTATCGCGTAACGGGTTTAGGTTTAGGTTTAGGATGTGAAAGAAACACAAGTCTATGCAGCGTAAAGGGTTAGGTTTTAGGGGATGTTGAAGAAGACACAAGTTTTATGCAGCGTAAAGGGTTTAGGGTTTAGTTTTTTAGGGGATTTTAAGAAACACAATTCTATGCACCGTAAAGCGACGTTTACGGTTTAGGGTTAAGGGTTAAGGGAGGTTGAAAAACACCCAGTTCTATCAGCGTCCACAAGCCTCCTAAAAATGGGGAGAGGTTCGCACGAGAGTGACAGGTTGTAACGGTAAGAGATTAAGAGGTTAGTGAAGAGACACTTGCTGGCGTGTCGGCTTCGTTTTAGGGGTGTGGGGGGCGTCAAAACAGACAAACGGAGGTTAGCCTGTTGGCTTTCACCCCCTTGAAATATAAGGGGGGGGGAGGCGTCCAAACAACAACAGGGTTAGCCTGTGCTCCCACCCCCTTGAATATTAAGTAAGCATGGGAGGCGGAGTGAGGCGCAGGGAGGGCGGAGTAGCCGAGGATTACCAAACCAAGACCAAAGCTCGAGGAGATTAGCCATGCTGGCGTAGGCCTACCCACCTACCCACCACTATGTGACATTAAATGTACAGATAGGGGGGGCGGGGGCGGTCAAACAGACAACGGTTAGCCTGGTGGCTTCCCACCCCTTGAATATAGGGGGGGGGGGGGGCGGTCAAACAGACAACGGGTTTAGCCTGGTGGCTCCCACCCTTGATAGTAAGGGGGGGGGGCGGGGCCGCGGCCAAACAAGGACAACGCGGTTTTTGGTGGCTCCCACCCCTTGAATAGTAAGGGGTGGGGGGGGCGGTCAAACAGACAACGGCGTTAGTCTGGTGGCTCCCAGCCCCCTTGAATAGTAAAGAGGAGGGGGGGGGGGCGGTCAAACAGACAACGGGTTAGCCTGGTGGCTCCCACCCCCTGAATAGTAAGGGGGGGTGGGGGAGCCGGTCAAAACAGACAACGTGTTAGCCTGGTGGCTCCCCACCCCCTTGAATTAGTAAGGGGGGGGGGGGGGGGGGGCGTTCAAACAGACAAACGGGCGAGCCTGGTGGCCTCCACCCCCCTTGAATAGTAGGGGGGGGGGGGGGAAAGGGTCAAACAGACAACGGGGTTAGCCTGGTGGCTCCCAAACCCCCTTGCAATAGTAAAGGGGGGCGGGGGGCGGTCAAACAGACAACGGGCGGGTAGCCTGTGGCTCCCACCCCCTTGAATAGTAAAGGGGGGGGAGGGGGGGGGCGGTCAAACAGAACAACGGGGTTAGCCTGGTTGGCTCCCACCCTTGAATAGTAAGGGGGGGGGGGGGGGGGGGCTCAAAACAGACAAACCGGGTTAGCCTGGTGGCTCCCACCCCCTTGAATAGTAAAGAGGGGGGGGGCGGGGCGGTCAAAACAGACAACGAGTTAGCCTCGGTGGCTCCCACCCCCTTGAATAGTAAGGGGGGGGGGTGAAGGCGGTCCAAACAGACAACGGGGTGAGCCTGGTGGCTCCACCCCTTGAATAGTAAGGGGGGGGGGGGGGGGCCGTCAAACAGACAACAGGGGTTAGCCTGAGTGCTCCCACCCCGAATAGTAAGAGGGGGGGGGGGGGGCGGGCAAACAGACAACAGGTTAGCCTGGTGGCTCCCACCCCCTGAATAGTAAGGGGGGGCAGCGGCAAACAGACAACAAGGGGTTAGCCTGGTGCCCGACCCCCTTGAAGTAAGGGGGGGGGGGGGAGGCGGTCAAAACAGACAACGGGTTAGCCTGGTGGCTCCCACCCCCTGAAAGTAGTAAGGGGGGGGGGGGGGGGGGTGCTGGTCAAACAGACAACGGTGGTTAGCCGGTGGCTCCCGACCCCCTTGAATAGTAAGAGGGGGGGGGGGGCGTCAAATAGACAACGGGTAGCCTAGGGCTCCCACCCCTTGAATAGTAGCGGGGGGGGGGGGGGGCGTCAAAACAGACAACGGGGTTAGCCTGGTGGCTCCACCCCCTTGATAGTAAGGGGGGGGGGGGGGGCGCGTCAAACAGACAACGGCGTTTAGCCTGGTGCGCTCCCACCCCTTGAATAGTAGGGGGGGGGGGGGGGCGGGGCGGTCAAACAGACAACGGGGTTAGCCTGTGGCTTCCCACCCCCTTGAAAGTTAAGGGGGGGGGGGGGGGGCAGTCAAACCAGACCAACGGTTAGCCTCGTGGCTCCCACCCCCTTGAATATTACAAGGGAGGGGGGGGGGGCGTCAAACAAGACAACGGGGTTAGCCTGGTGGCTCCCACCCCCTTGAATATAGGGGGGGGTGGGGGGGGGGCGTCAAACAGACAACGGGTTACCTGGTGGGCTCCCCACCCCTGAATTAGTAAGGGGGGGGAGGGGGGGGCGGTCAAACAGACAACCGGGTTAGCCTCGGTGGCTCCCACCCCCTTGAATAGTAAAGAGGGGGGTGGGGGGGGCCGGTCAAACCAGACAACCGAGTTTTAGCCTGGTTGGCTCCCACCC
>JAJSRW010000792.1:0-34073 GCA_022414725.1 Microglena sp. YARC | reverse complement strand
GAAGGAACGATAAATTACACACAGCAGAACAATGAGCCTGGAGGTCAGGACAGTGGGCACAGCCAAGGCAACACCGGCCAATATTTGTAAGACGAGCAGGAGAGTTATTTAAGGCAACCCCACAACCACCCCCGGAAAACAAACCAAGGCCATTAAAGTCCATGAAAGCAAGCAAACAATTAGCGGAGAAGGATGAGCGGAAACGGGAGGCAAGTTAGTCTGCAGGCAAAGGGGTCGTGTTTGGTGATGCACGGAGCGGAATTTGTAGGTGCTTCTATTTGTTTGTGTGTGGCGGCGATGATGTTTGTACGGCAATCGTTGTTCCAGTTAATTGTTGATTGCTGGTTGTTTTTATGGTGTCATCATTGTTGTTGTTGTTGTTGTTGTATGTTTGTGTCGTTTGTTGGTTATGTTTTATTCTTTTTGACCGATGATCATGTTTGACACGAGGTCATTGTTGGCGATTTTGATGGGAAGCAATTTTCATGAAGAATGAATCACAAAGGTTCATCTGCTCCCTGAATTGCCCAAATAGTCGTGAAAGGGACATCTATTGACACGGCGGTTGCCCAGCGCTAGCAAACAGACTACAACTCCAATACCTCACGCCTCGTAATAAGGCACAATATTAAGACCTCGAACACGCACATTGATCAGATCTGGAGAGGTGGGGGGTCAGATTTGAGTGGGATCAGGTTGAAGTGTGTGCGTTAGGGTTTATTTGGTTAGCCAAGTAGGGACTTGCCCAACCCTTGTACTATCAGGAGGGGGGCTTAAAAGTAAAGGCCACTCATGCACTGAACCCCAACACAAATGTAATTTACCGTAAGGAGGCCCTAAGCTCATGCTTACAGTGATATACAGAATTTTTAGAGATTATCTCATTCCGGCACATTTTAATACATTTTATATCACCTGCTTCTTGCAGGCCTTTTGAGCAGCACTGTGTGTTGTTTGGACTTTACTTGTTGGGCATGTTGGGCCCAGCACCATCGGGCTAGTTGTCATATTTTGCTTTTGGGCAGGCTGATTTCACCTGCTTCTGGAGTGTAACTCATACGCAGGCCTTTTTTGCTGATGGGGTACCTTGGAGCATGGAGCAGGAAGGGTAACAGGTAGTGAGCTATTCTTTGATATAGTCATTATTTGCAAGTTTAGTCACATATAGCGTTATAGCTCCGAAGGAGATCTTCGGGGTGAATTTCCCTGGCCCAGATCCAGTGCAGGACCACACTGACAAGAAGAAGGATATTGTATTATTGTTGTTACTCAGCCGAGACCGTTACATCGTCGGAAGCAGCTGGGAACAGTTTTTACATTAGGTTTAAGAAAAGAATCCCTCAGAAGCTGGTCTAGGTCTCTAGGAGGTACTGTCTATAAACTAAAAAAGAAAGAAAAGCGCAGTTCAAGAGCTTAACGGAAAAAACAGAGTGAAAGACAAAGGCATACCATTAGATAAATTGATTTACGTTAAATAAAAATCACTTATTTACCCATACTTACATAGGCTACCGGGTACCGGTATTTATTTATTTGATCTTGATTTCATGAGCCCAGAATTCAAACATCTATTTGCATGTGTTAATGTGATGATTGTTACAGTCCACGTTGTAGGAGACCATAGGCTTAAAGGGACTTGCCCAAGCAATGGCAAGGAAGGGGGCTATAACGAAGATGGCCACATTTCCGATCTTCCCATGACTTTATCTTGCTAGCATAATCGTAAACGTATCTGCGGCAAAAATTGAAAGAGAACGTAAATAAAACAGCAGAAACAATGCCGAGCAGGACAGTGGCACAGCCAGCACCCACCGGCCAATTTTGTAAGACGAGGCAGGGAGTTTTTGAGGCCCAACCCACAAACCACCCCCTTAAAACAAACAAGGACCATAAAAGTCCATGAAAGCAAGCAAACCAATAGGCGAAAGGAGAGCCGGGAAACGGGAGGCAAGTAGTCTGCAGGCAAAGAGGTCGTGTGGGGTGATGCACGAGCATTTGAAGGTTGCTTCTATTTGTTTGTGTGTGGCGGCGAATTGATGTTGTGACGGCTGAACGTTGTAATCCAAAGTTTATTGGTTGTTGCTTGTTGTTTTTGGTTCATCATTGTTGTTGTTGTTGTTGGTTGTTGATTGTTTGTGTCGATTTTGTGTCGTTTGTTTAACTTCTTTTCCTGAGGGCATGATCATGTTGGACCATCATTGTTGGGCGATTTGGATGTGGAGCAATATGTCTTTCAATTGAAGATCGAATCACAAATGGTCATCTGCATCCGCGGTGAATTGCCCCAAATAGTCTGAAAGGGAACATCATGACCACGGCGGTTGGCCCCAGCGCTAGCAAACAGACTAGCACCCAGATACCATCACGTCTCGTAAATAAGGGCACCATATAGACCTCTCACGGCACATTTGATCAGATTCCTGGGTGGGATAAGGTGGGGGTCAAGATTGAGGTGGGATCCAGGATTGAAGTAGTGTGCCGTTAGGTTTATGGTAAGCCAAGTAGGGACTTGCCCACCATGGCTATCCAGGAGGGGACTTAAAAGTAAAACAACTCAGCACTGAACCCCAAACAATGGTTATTACCGATAGGGGCCCTAAGCTTCATGCTACAGTGATAACAGAATTTTGAGTTCTCATTCGCACATTTTAATACTTTTATATCACTGCTTCTATGCAGGGCCCTTGAGGCCCAGCACTGGTGTTGTTTGGTAACTACTTGTTGGGGCTGGTTGGGCCCTGCACCATCGGGCGTTGTATATTGCTCTTTGGGCAGGGGCTGTATCCCCCTGCCTCTGGAGGTTAGTTAACTCATGAGCGCAGCCTTTCTTGCTGATGGGGTACCTTGGAGCATGGAGCAGGAGCGGTAAAGGTAAATACTAGTTCCTTTTATATAGTTCCCTATTCCTTTTAGTAAGTCATGCCAAGATAAGCGTGATGATGTTTAGGAGATCTTCTGAATTGCCCTTGGACCAAGATCTAGTGCCAAGGAACCACGAACTGACAAGAAGGGAAGGAATATTGATATTATTGTTGTATACTCAGCCGAGACGATACATCGTCGGGAGCAGCTGGACAGTTTATTACCTACAGGTTAGGGTTTAAGAAAATCCCCTCAAGCTGGTCTAGGTCTCTAGGCAGGTACTTCAAAAACTAGAAAATAGGAAAGAAGACTATTAGCGCATTCAAGAGCTTAACGAAAAACAGAGTGAACACGCACAACCAGGCCAATACCATAAATGGAATGATTTACGTAAATAATAAAATCACTTATATTACCCGTTAATCGTTACTTGACAGGTAACGCAAGAGGGTACCGGTTATTTACCTCTTATATGATCTGCAATTCAGTGACCCAGTATCAGACCAAAACATCTATGTAGTGCAGTGGTTTTAATTGTGATAATGAAGTGGTTTAAGCACGGGGTAGGGACCATATAGGCTAAAGGACTTGGTCGCCCAAGGACTGGTCAAAGGACGGGCTATAACGAAGATGCACATTCCGATTCTCCATGCACTTCTTGCATAAGCTGCAATATCGGTTAGAACGTAGTCGTACTTGACAGGCAAATTAAAATGAAGTGGAACGTTAAAATAATAACCCACAGGCAGAACACATGCCGAGGGCAGGACAGTGCACAGCCAGCCACACCGGGCCAATTTTCGTGAAAGACGAGGTCGGACGTATCACCGAGAGTTTTTGAGGCAACGTCCCTACCTTAAAACCACCCCCTTGTAGACAAACAAAGGGCAGTAGGTACCATCCCTAAAGTCCATGCGACACAACGCAACGCAAACCACAATAGCGGAAAGGAGGGCCGGAAACGGGAGGCAAGTAGTGTGCAGGCCAAGGTCGTGTTGGTGAGTGACCTCCCACCTCCCCCCCCACCGAGGCCATCTTCGCTCCGTGCTCTCCTATTTCTGCGATTTGGTCCCCCAGCCCCACTCTTCCGCGCCGGCCGGATGCATGCTCCGCTTTGCTTGGACCCGGCAATGTCTGTTCCAGTTATTGTTTGTGTTCGCCCTCGCCTCCTGTTTTTTAGGAGGTTTCAGAATTCAATTTCGTTGTTGTTGTGTCCGATGTTGTTGTTGTTGTTGGTTTGTGTCGTTTTGTGTCGTTTTATTACTTTTTGACCATGATCAGTGTTGACCATCATTGTTGCATTTTGGATCGGGAGCAATTTTATTCTGACAAGATTTGAATCATCAAAGAAGTTCATCTGCTCCCATCAAAACGCCCACAATGATGCTGTCAACATGATCCACAATCGTTCCAAAAGAATAAAACAAAACGACACAACACGACACCCAAAAACAACAACAACAACAACATCAGATCAATCACAAAATGATAGACCACCAAAAAACAACAGGCTAAATACAAACAAAATAAGACTACGAAAAACCCACCATTTGACCGCACAACACAAACATACCTGTGCCCCCCAGCATCGTAACTGAATGGCTAAGAACGCACACTACAAATAGCATCAGTGCATCACCCAGCACGACCCCTATTGCCTGCAGGACTATTGCCTCCCGTTTACCGCATCTCCTTATGCGCCTATTGTTTGACTTGCTTCATGGACTTAATAAGAGAATGGTGCTTGTTTAGGTTTCAAGGGACCTACAAGCCATTCTTTTTGGTTGAAAGCGTATAGGGTGGGGGTTGCCTCAGGAGGGAAACTCATCAACTAGACCAATCATTAACTTACAAAAATTGAGAAAAATTCGGAGAGATTTTGCTGGGAACAATCAGAATGACACACTGTATCCTGCCCCTCTGGCAGGGCATGTTCTTGCTGTTGTTTATTATAACGTTCTTCCCCCGATTTTTGCCTGCCCAGACTACGTTCTACACTTACTGATTCCTTAATTGCTAGCCTGAATCCCAGACTAAAGTCGTCTATAGGAGATTCGGGAAGCCGATCACCACATTGTTCGGTCTGATCCTTCTTATCGTATAGCCCCTCTCCATGCTTGGGCCAAGTCCTTTAGCCATATATGGGTATAGTGCCAATCACCCCCTCCTCCGCCTGGACTGTAACATCATACACATTAAACACTGCAAATAGGATGTTTGATCTGGGCTCATGAAATGTCAGATCATCAATAAATACCGAAAGGTAGGTACCCCAAGGTACCTGATGCTCCAGTACCAACTGTACGTCGCATTGTAATGTTGAGGTAAAAAACGATAGAGTTGGATCTCTTCATTAGCTTACGTGGACTTTTACACATATTACCCGTACTCTTAACACCCCAAAAGGTGTCCTACCTTTGAAGTTTCGGCGCCTATAGAAGTGCCACCTATGAATCCTGTATAACGCTCTTCTAAACTCTCTGGCTCTCTCTTCCTCCCCGCTCATACTTAAGCTCCCAACTTCGTACATCTACCTCCGCGCTTATCTCGTCTTTCTTTCTTGCTCTTCTTGATATAGTCCAACCCTCTCTCCAAGTTAACCTCCTAGCCGAGACCTTAGGGACCAATTGGCTCTTACTGATGACGGGGATTTTTTCTTAAAACCGCTATAACTCGTTGGAAATAAACTGTCCAGTTGCTTGCTCCGACGAGCCAATACGGTCTCAAGGCTGAGACCGCTCTAATACAACTAAATCCAATACAATATCCTTTCCTTCTTGTCCCCACTCTCAGTGCGGTCGGTCCTGCCACTGGATCTCACCGCCAGCGGAATTCCAGAAGATCTCTCCCTAAACATCCCATCATGCACTATATACATGACTGATATTCCCATAGCGTGACATCATGACTATTAAAAGAATAAGTATTACCTTTACCCCCTCTGCTCCATGCTCCAAGGTATATTCCCATCAGCAAGAACAAAGGCTCGCGCTCATTGAGTTACCTCCAGAGGGGGGATACAGCCCCTGCCCAAAAGCAATATGACAACGCCCGATGGTGCAGGCCCAAACAGCCCAACAGTAAAGTTCCAAACAACACACTGTGCTGGGCTCAAGGGCTGCAAGCAAGCATTGTGTGATATATAAATCGCTATTAAAATGTGCGCATGAGAAATCTCAAAATTCTCGTTATCACTGTACGCATGAGCTTAAGGTGCCCCCTATCCCCGGTTAAACCACAGTTTTGTGTTTGGGTGCTTCAGTGCATGTCCAGTGCTTTTCCTTTTAAAGCCCCTCCTGATAGCAATGGTTCATGGGGCAAAGTCCCTACTTGGCTAACCAATAAAACCTAACGCCACACACTTCAATCCTGATCCCACCTCAATTTCTTGCCCCACTCGTCTACAGATTACTGCCATTCTGATCAATGTGCGTGTTCGAGGTCATTTATATTTGGTGCCTTATTCGAGGCGTGAGGTATTGGTGCTGCGTCTGCTCTCGCTAGCGCTGCGGCCACCAGCCGTTCATAGCTGGGATTCGCGCCTTTCAGACTATTTTGGGCAATTCAGGAGCAGATGACCTTTGTGATTTCATCTTCATGAAAAATTGCTCCCATCAAAATGCCAACAATGATGGTCAACATGATCATCGGTCAAAAAGAATAAACAAACGACACAAACGACACAAACAACAACAACAAACAACACACAACAAAATGATGACACCAAAAACAACAGCAACAACAATAACTGGAACAACATTTGCCGTCACAACATCATCGCCGCCACAAAAACAATAGAAGCACCTCTACAAATATGCTCGTCCGTGCATCACCACACGACCCTTTGCCTGCAGACTACTTGCCTCCCGTTTCCGTCTCCTTTCCGCCTATTGTTTTGCTTGCTTTCATTGGACTTTTATGGTCCTTGTTTGTTTTCAAAGGGCCTCTTCTACCAGGTGGTTGTGGGGTTGCCCTCAAAAACTCACTGCCTCGTCTTTTACAAATTGGCCGGTGTGCTGGCTGTGCACTGTCCTGCCCTCGGCATTGTTCTGCCTGTGTTTATTTAACGTTCCTTCAACTTTTGCCTGCAGACTACGTTCTACGATATGCTAGCCAAGATAAAGTCATGGGAGATCGGAATGTGCATCTTCGTTATAGCCCCTCCTTCCATGCTTGGGCAAGTCCCTTTAAGCCTATATATGGTCTCCGTGGACTGTAACATCATACACATTAACACAATGCAAATAGATGTTTGATCTGGGCTCATGAAATGCCAGATCAATAAATAATCACGGTATTATCCCCGGTTTTACCCTGAAAGTCATTGGTAAATAAGTGATTTTATTATTTACGTAAATCATTTATTTTAGGTATGCCTTTGTCTTCACTCTTTTCGTTAAGCTCTTGAATGGCTTTCTTTCTTTTTTTAGTTTTGAAGTACTCCTAGAGACCTAGACCAGCTTCTGAGGGGATTTTTTTCTCTTAACCCCTATACTGTAATAAACTGTCCAGCCTGCTACCGACGATGCTACGGTCTCGGCTGAGTATACAACAATAATACAATATCCTTCCTTCTTGTCAGTGTGGTCCTGCACTGGATCTGGCCAGGGAATTCAGAAGACATCTCCTACATCATCACGACTATAGACTAATAAAAGAATATGACTATAAAAGAATAGTATTACCTTTACCCCTCTGCTCCATGCTCCAAGGTACCCCATCAGCAAGAAAGGCTGCGCTCATCATGAAGTTACCTCCAGAGCAGGGGGATACAGCCCCTGTCCCAAAAGCAATAATGACAACGCCCGATGGTGCAGGGCCCAACAGCCCAACAGTAAAAGTTACAAACACACACAGTGCTGGGCTAAGGGCTGCAAGAAGCAGGTGATATAAAATGTATTAAAATGTGCGATGAGAATCTCAAAATTTCTGTAATCACTGTAGCATGAGGCTTAGGGCCCCCTATCGGTAAAACATTTGTTTGGGGATTCAGTGCATGAGTGCTTTTACTTTTAAGCCCCTCCTGATAGCATGGTTGGGCAAGTCCCTACTTGGCTAACCAATAAACCTTCAATCCTGATCCCACCTCAATCTTGACCCCCACCTCTACCAGATCTGATCAATGTGCGTGTTCGAGGTCTATATTGTGCCTTATTACGAGGCGTGAGGTATTGGGTGCTAGTCTGTTTTTGCTTAGCGCTGGGGCCAAGGAACCGCGTGTCATAGATGTCCCTCTTCAGAACTATTTTGGGCAATTCAGGGAGCAGATGACCTTTGTGATTCATCTTCATGAAAAATTGCTCCCATCAAAATCGCCAACAATGATGGTCAACATGATCATGGTCAAAAAGAATAAACAAACGACACAAACGACACAAACAACAACAACAACAACAACAACAACAACAACAACAACAACAACAACAACAACAATGACGACACCAAAAACAACAGCAACAACAATAACTGGAACAACATTGCCGTCACAACATCATCGCCTGCACAACAAACAATAGAAGCACCTACAAATGCTCGTGCATCACCACACGACCCCTTTGCCTGCAGACTACTTGCCTCCCGTTTCCGCTCTCCTTTCCGCCTATTGTTTGCTTGCTTTCATGGACTTTAATGGTCCTTGTTTGTTTTCAAGGGGGTGGTTGTGGGTTGCTCAAAAACTCTCCTGCCTCGTCTTACAAAAATTGGCCGGTGTGCTGGCTGTGCCACTGTCCTGCTCGGCATTGTTCTGCTGTGTTTATTTAACGTTCCTTTAATTTTTGCCCTGCAGACTACGTTCTACGATATGCTAGCCAAGATAAAGTCATGGGAGATGGGAAATGTGCATCTTCGTTATAGCCCCTCCTTCCATGCTTGGGCAAGTCCCTTTAGCCTATATGGTCTACCCGTGGACTGTAACATCATACACATTAACACATGCAAATAGATGTTTTGATCTGGGCTCATGAAATGCAGATCAATAAATAAATACCGGTACCGGTACTGAAGTCATGGGTAAATAAGTGATTTTATTATTTACGTAAATCATTTATTTATGGTATGCCTTTGTCTTTCACTCTGTTTTTTTCGTTAAGCTCTTGAATGCGCTTTTTCTTTTCTTTTTTTTAGTTTTTGAAGTACCTCCTAGAGACCTAGACCAGCTTCTGAGGGGATTTTTTCTTAAACCCTAACTGTGATAAACTGTCCAGCTGCTCCGACGATGTCGGACGGTCTCGGGCTGAGTATACAACAATAATACAATATCCTTCCTTCTTGTCAGTGTGGGTCCTGCACTGGATCTGGGCCAGGGAATTCAGAAGATCTCCCCTACATCATACGCTATATGACTATAAGAAGAATATGACTATAAAAGAATAGTATTACCTTTACCCTCTGCTCCATGCTCCAAGGTACCCCATCAGCAAGAAAGGCTGCGCTCATGAGTTACCTCCAGAGCAGGGGGATACAGCCCCTGCCCAAAAGCAATATGAACAACGCCCCGATGGTGGCAGGGCCCCAACAGCCCAACAGTAAAAGTTCCAAACAACACACAGTGCTGGGCTCAAGGGGCTGCAAGAAGCAGGTGATATAAATGTATTAAAAATGTGCGATGAGAATCTCAAAAATTCTGTTATCACTGTAGCATGAGCTTAGGGCCCCTATCGGTAAAACATTTGTTTGGGGTTCAGTGCATGAGTGCTTTTACTTTTAAGCCCCTCCTGATAGCATGGTTGGGCAAGTCCCTACTTGGCTAACCAATAAACCTAACGCACACACTTCAATCCTGATCCCACCTCAATCTTGAACCCCCACCTCTAACCAGATCTGATCAATGTGCGTGTTCGAGGTCTATATTGTGCCTTATTACGAGGCGTGAGGTATTGTATATGGTGCTAGTCTGTTTTGCTAGCGCTGGGGCCAACCGCCCGTGTCATAGATGTCCCTTTCAGACTATTTTGGGCAATTCAGGGAGCAGATGACCTTTGTGATTCATCTTCATGAAAAATTGCTCCCATCAAAATCGCCAACAATGATGGTCAACATGATCATGGTCAAAAAGAATAAACAAACGACACAACGACACACAACAAACAACAACAACAACAAACAAACAACAACAACAACAACAACAACAATGACGACACCAAAAACAACAGCAACAACAATAACTGGAACAACATTTGCGTCACAACATCATCGCCGCCACAAACAAACAATAGAAGCACCTACAAATGCTCGTGCATCACCCACACGACCCCTTTGCCTGCAGACTACTTTGCCTCCCGTTTCCGCTCTCCTTTCCGCCTATTGTTTGCTTGCTTTCATGGACTTTAATGGTCCCTTGTTTGTTTTCAAGGGGGTGGGTTGTGGGGTTGCCTCAAAAACTCTCCTGCCCTCGTCTTTACAAAATTGGCCGGTGTGCTGGCTGTGCCACTGTCCTGCTCGGCATTGTTCTGCTGTGTTTATTTAAACGTTCCTTCAATTTTTGCCTGCAGATAACGTTCTACGATATGCTAGCCAAGATAAAGTCATGGGAGATCGGAATGTGCATCTTCGTTATAGCCCCTCCTTCCATGCTTGGGCAAGTCCCTTTAGCCTATATGGTCTACCCGTGGACTGTAACATCATACACATTAACACATGCAAATAGATGTTTGATCTGGGCTCATGAAATGCAGATCAATAAATAAATACCGATAACCGGGTACCTGAAGTCATGGGTAAATAAGTGATTTTATTATTACGTAAATCATTTATTTATGGTATGCCTTTGGTCTTTGACTCTGTTTTTTCGTTAAGCTCTTGAATGCGGCTTTTTTCTTTCTTTTTTTAGTTTTTGAAGTACCTCCTAGAGACCTAGACCAGCTTTCTGAGGGGATTTTTTCTAAACCCCCTAACTGTAATAAAACTGTCCAGCTGCTGCTCGACGATGTAACGGTCTCGGCTGAGTATACAACAATAATACAATATCCTTCCTTCTTGTCAGTGTGGTCCTGCACTGGATCTGGGCCAGGGAATTCAAGAAGATCTCCCTAACATCATACGCTATATGACTATATCGCGATGAAACGACAAAATAAGCACGATATTATAGTGTCTTCTATCTTCTTCAGGATTGAAAAATATCGTACTAATTGACAGCCCTACTTATAAGCCATAGTTCGTTGGCCGTATATGTGTGTAATGTTTAGCGGGGATGGCTTCCAACTTGGTTATATGGCTCCAGTGAGCAATTTGGATGCTTGCCGTATTAATTCATTTCGAGCTGTATGAAGAGATGAGACCGATAAGCAGTCATTTTTGAATGCTGGTGTAACTGACAGAGACAGCGGGCACCCTTACAGGCTGGAGCCATGTAACAAGTTCAAGTTCAGTTAGTTGGGCCACCGTTGTGGGCGTGGGCTTGTGCAATCGCTGGAGGGGGACAACCAAGGTTATTTTTAAGGAAAAGGAAAATAGTCTTTCTCTAGCCCATGGAGCTTCAGTAGTCTTTTCGGTGCTACTTGCAGCTTTTTATCCCCAAAAGAAACCCCAGATGGCTCTAATGGTAGCACTTCAAGAATAACATGAACCTCAAGCTTGGAGGGGACCAAACCCGCAGCTGCCATACGAATTGAATTGAAATTGAAATTGTTACATCCGTGTAGAACGTTACTCACTCCTCACTAAAACCCGCAGCTGCCATAATCTTAGCATGCATTATCAAAAACAAAACAGACGCAAAGAGACCAATAACCGATATGTCAAATAATAGGGGAGCGATAGGACACGGTTGTTGTGAACGTTGTCACATTTTACATTTTACATTTCACGTAACCCAAAATGGAAAAATGTAGGGCCCTGGACAGCTCAACATAAAGCTGCTATCAATCCATGATCAGATGAGAGTAACAGATGAAAAGAAAACAGGCACCACATGACCAACACTAAGGACGATCAAAGGACATGGTGCGTTGCTCTTCAACATATTTTACAGCAGCAGGCGGATTTAGGGATGAATCATACATCATTTAACAGAAGAATACAAATTAGGATGATAATAAATAGGAAAACTTGGCAGAGGTAGGCACGTGATAAGGCTGCCAGATCATCAGCAAAGCGTCATAAGGAAGAACAAAACTGCAGAACAGGTCAGGGATTTTTGTTTGGAAGGTAGGACACATAATCACCTAGCCTTAATAGCTGTATGTATTTCATTTGTGGGTCATGAATCAGGGGGAAGATACTCATTTCTGAACTTCATCATCATCCTGATAGAATCTTGCATTTCGCCATATATATCAGTGCATGGTGTACATGTAACGCTTAATCAAACAAATACATGGCATTGGAAAGGCAATATGTAATTATGTACAATTGGAAAGGCAAATATGTAATTATGTAATTGGCATATTGGTTTGGCTTGGCTTATGTATTGGCATATTGTATTGGCATACGATTGGAAAGGCATGTATTGGCATTATGTACAATTGGAAAGGCAATGATGTAATTATGTAATTGGCATATTGGTTTGGCTTGGCTTATGTATTGGCATATTGTATTGGCATACAATTGGAAAGGCAATATGTAATTATGTTACAATTGGAAAGGCTATATGTATTTATGTATTGGCATATACAATTGGTTGGCAATTGGAAAGGCAAATATTAATTATGTATTGGCATTGTATATTGTATTGGCATACAATTGGAAAGGCAAATATGTAATTATGTACAAATAAGAAGGGCTGCATCAATCATTGTCTACTGTTCCACCTGGGCGTGTAACACAGGTAATACACTGGGCCTCGATTAACATTTTGGGCGCGTTGAGTCACGAACGCCCCCTCGCAAGTACTGTGACCACTGATATCTGTGAGCACTGTAGCACATATATGAATGCATGCCAGCATGCGCAGTACATGGGATGACACTCAGACAGTGAGTCCGGTTGCCATTACAGTCCTACACTGCTAGGGATGAATGGATCATGTGTCTAGCTGGGGAAGGAGATAGCCTTCTCATACTCTGATCTGGGTAGGCAGGTGAGTGCCAGTAAGTAGCCATCTACAACCTCTTTCCACCACCACGGCCTCCTCCACCACCACCACGGCCTCCTCCACCTCCACCAGGACCTCTTCCTTCACCACCAGGGCCTCCTCCACCACCACCAGGGCCTCCTCCACCACCACCAGGACCTCCTCCTCCACCACCACGGCCTCCTCCACCACCACCAGGGCCTCCTCCACCACCACCTGGGCCTCCACCACCACCACCTCGGCCTCCACCACCACCGCCTCCTCCACCACCGCCACCACCAGGGCCTCCTCCACCACCTCCGGGGTTGTTGGGGGGCGTGGTAATCACGGGGGTCCATCCATCGTTCAGAATAAAGCCATTAGCCACGGGATCCACGCCCAACAGACTGCTTTCACGGTAGTGCGGGCAGCAAGCATCAAGGAATGCGCCATGGTCACGGGCAAACGTGGTCATCAGGGTGGCCTATAAACAGAGAGGAGGGGAGGAGGAAGGCTAAGACAACATACAGGGTGAACACACACCTCAGCAGTCTACCTCTTCAGACATTGTAGCACTATCAATATCCTATTTTTATTTTATCAATATTCCGGGCCTTTGCAGGAGGTTTGCACAGGGAAAAGTCTGTAAACCATCTCTACAAAATAAGGGGGGAGGCTGGGGGAGGGGGAGTAAAAGCAAGCTTGGCATATATATGAAACAGCTGGAACAGACAAGCATGCCAAAACTCGTGATTTGTTTTTCAAATCTGAAAGAGCAAATCTTATTACGTTTGCCTCCTCCCTGGACAGCATTCATAATACGATTTTAGTCGAATCTAGTCAATTTTTGTTAATTTCAGTCAATTTCATTTTGTGTGTCTCATTTTGATAATTTTGGCCAAAACAGGGTCTAATATTACGATCGTAATATATTACGGGGAAAAATCCCTGGCTGACAACATGACCAGAAAGGATTATGGATAGATGAGTAGCCATATAGATAGATAGGGTGATCAAGCCAGCAACTACATAAAGGCAAAGAGAGCAGCAACAAGAAGCAGCCCCATGATGAGTGACAACCCAAACTCACCGTGGGAGCGCCATTATCAGCCAGAGTGTCATCGGAGTCAAACCAGCCACGCCTGCCCGTGTTGTCCACCACCTCATTGTAGAAGTGGCCATCAAAGGAGTTGGGAGCGGCTGTCAGGGGGCCCAGCCCACGGCTGCACATGCTTTGACCAGTCACCTGGCTGCGCCCAATGTTGTGGGCGCCGCTCAGCACCACCAGTGAGGTGGCGGGGTCAGTGAAGCCATTGCGGGTGAAGCCATCAATCAGGATGGTCACATCATGGCAATGAGAGGGCAGCACGGAGGTGTCGTCAGCCACGGCAGCATCCGGGCGGCCCATCAGCATGTCACACATGGGACCACCAGTAGCGGCCACAGCAGCAGCACCCACCACTTGGATGGCGTCAGCGTAGGTGAGCTCAGGGCAGCCAGTGGTCCGCACTTGCACAGCAATCACCTCCATGATGGCGGCACATGCCTGAAGCCCATTGTGCTGGGTGAAGATAGAGAAGTCCAACTCGCGCATGATAGAGCCGTTGGCACCGCCCTCATCCCTATGGAGGAAGGGAGAAGAATGAGGAGGGTAAGGAGAAGGACCAGCGAAGGGATAGGCATATGGGAAGGCTGTGCTGGATGCAGGCAAACATGCTAGACCACAGTTTGTATCAAGAGCAGCTGAGAGCCAGGATACATGAACAGACGACATTCATAGTACACTCCAAACAGAAATCTCCGTTTCGACGATTGGCTCAATAGTTGCGTTCGTTGAAATCAGGCAGAAGGTGCAGGGTTCGAATCCCTGCAGGTGCGCCTTAGTGTTCGTGGTCGCTGTCAACCGCCCCTCTGCTCCATGCTCCAAGGTACCCCATCAGCAAGAAAGGCTGCGCTCATGAGTTACCTCCAGAGCAGGGGGATACAGCCCCTGCCCAAAAGCAATATGACAACGCCCGATGGTGCAGGGCCCAACAGCCCAACAGTAAAGTTCCAAACAACACACAGTGCTGGGCTCAAGGGCTGCAAGAAGCAGGTGATATAAAATGTATTAAAATGTGCGATGAGAATCTCAAAATTCTGTTATCACTGTAGCATGAGCTTAGGGCCCCTATCGGTAAAACATTTGTTTGGGGTTCAGTGCATGAGTGCTTTTACTTTTAAGCCCCTCCTGATAGCATGGTTGGGCAAGTCCCTACTTGGCTAACCAATAAACCTAACGCACACACTTCAATCCTGATCCCACCTCAATCTTGACCCCCACCTCTACCAGATCTGATCAATGTGCGTGTTCGAGGTCTATATTGTGCCTTATTACGAGGCGTGAGGTATTGGGTGCTAGTCTGTTTGCTAGCGCTGGGGCCAACCGCCGTGTCATAGATGTCCCTTTCAGACTATTTTGGGCAATTCAGGGAGCAGATGACCTTTGTGATTCATCTTCATGAAAAATTGCTCCCATCAAAATCGCCAACAATGATGGTCAACATGATCATGGTCAAAAAGAATAAACAAACGACACAAACGACACAAACAACAACAACAACAACAACAACAACAACAACAACAACAACAGCAACAATGACGACACCAAAAACAACAGCAACAACAATAACTGGAACAACATTGCCGTCACAACATCATCGCCGCCACAACAAACAATAGAAGCACCTACAAATGCTCGTGCATCACCACACGACCCCTTTGCCTGCAGACTACTTGCCTCCCGTTTCCGCTCTCCTTTCCGCCTATTGTTTGCTTGCTTTCATGGACTTTAATGGTCCTTGTTTGTTTTCAAGGGGGTGGTTGTGGGGTTGCCTCAAAAACTCTCCTGCCTCGTCTTACAAAATTGGCCGGTGTGCTGGCTGTGCCACTGTCCTGCCTCGGCATTGTTCTGCTGTGTTTATTTAACGTTCCTTCAATTTTTGCCTGCAGACTACGTTCTACGATATGCTAGCCAAGATAAAGTCATGGGAGATCGGAATGTGCATCTTCGTTATAGCCCCTCCTTCCATGCTTGGGCAAGTGCCTTTAGCCTATATGGTCTACCCGTGGACTGTAACATCATACACATTAACACATGCAAATAGATGTTTGATCTGGGCTCATGAAATGCAGATCAATAAATAAATACCGATACCGGTACCTGAAGTCATGGGTAAATAAGTGATTTTATTATTTACGTAAATCATTTATTTATGGTATGCCTTTGTCTTTCACTCTGTTTTTCGTTAAGCTCTTGAATGCGCTTTTTCTTTCTTTTTTTAGTTTTTGAAGTACCTCCTAGAGACCTAGACCAGCTTCTGAGGGGATTTTTTCTTAAACCCTAACTGTAATAAACTGTCCAGCTGCTCCGACGATGTACGGTCTCGGCTGAGTATACAACAATAATACAATATCCTTCCTTCTTGTCAGTGTGGTCCTGCACTGGATCTGGGCCAGGGAATTCAGTAGATCTCCCTACATCATACGCTATATGACTATATCGCGATGAAACGACAAAATAAGCACGATATTATAGTGTCTTTCTATCTTCTTCAGGATTGAAAATATCGTACTAAATTGACAGCCCTACTTATAAGCCATTAGTTCGTTGGCCGTATATGGTGTATTGTTAGCGGGATGGGCTTCCAACTTGGTTATATGGCTCCAGTGAGCAATTTGGATGCTTGCCGTATTAATTCATTTCGAGCTGTATGAAGAGATGAGACCGATAGCAGTCATGTTTTGAATGCTGGTGTAACTGACAGAGACAGCGGGCACCCTTACAGGCTGGAGCCATGTAACAAAGTTCAAGTTCAGTACCGGTAGTTGGGCACCGTTGTGGGCGTGGCTTGTGCAATCGCTGGAGGGGGACAACCAAGGTTATTTTTAAGGAAAGGAAAAATAGTCTTTCTCTAGCACCATGGAGCTTCCAGTAGTCTTTTCGGTGCTACTTGCAGCTTTTTATCCCCCAAAGAAACCCCAGATGGCTCTAATGTAGCACCTTCAAGAATAACATGAACCTCAAGCTGGAGGGGGACAAACCCGCAGCTGCCATAGAAATTGAAATTGAAATTGAAATTGTTACATCCGTGTAGAACCGTTACTCACTCCTCACTAAAACCCGCAGCTGCCATACATCTTAGCATGCCATTATCACAAACAGACGCAAAGAGACCAATAACCGATATGTCAAATAATAGGGGAGCGATAGGACACGGTGTTGTGAACGTTGTCACATTTTACATTTTACATTTCACGTAACCCAAAATGGCAAAATGTAGGGCCCTGGACAGCCTACACATAAAGCTGCTATCAATCCATGATCAGATGAGGAGTAACAGATGAAAAGAAACCAGGCACCACATGACCACAACTAAGGGACGATCAAAGGACATGGTGCGTTGCTCTTCAACATATTTTACAGCAGCAGGCGGATTTAGGGATGAATCATACATCATTTAACAGAAGAATACAAATTAGGATGATAATAATAAGGAAAACTTGGCAGAAGGTAGGCACGTGATAAGGCTGCCAGATCATCAGCAGCGTCATAAGGAAGAACAAAACTGCAGAACAGGTCAGGGATTTTTGTTTGGAAGGTAGGACACATAATCACCTAGCCCTTAATAGCTGTATGTATTGTCATTGTGGGTCATGAATTCAGGGGGAAGATACTCATTCTGAACTTCATCATCATCCTGATAGAATCTTGCATTTCGCCATCATATATCAGTGCATGGTGTACATGTAACGCTTAATCAAACAAATACATGGCATTGGAAAGGCAATATGTAATTATGTACAATTGGAAAGGCAATATGTAATTATGTATTGGCATATTGGTTTGGCTTGGCTTATGTATTGGCATATTGTATTGGCATACGATTGGAAAGGCAATATGTAATTATGTACAATTGGAAAGGCAATATGTAATTATGTATTGGCATATTGGTTTGGCTTGGCTTATGTATTGGGCATATTGTATTGGCATACAATTGGAAAGGCAATATGTAATTATGTATTGGCATATTGGTTTGGCTTGGCTTATGTATTGGCATATTGTATTGGCATACAATTGGAAAGGCAATATGTAATTATGTACAATTGGAAAGGCAATATGTAATTATGTATTGGCAATATTGGTTTGGCTTGGCTTATGTATTGGCATATTGTATTGGCATACAATTGGAAAGGCAATATGTAATTATGTACAATTGGAAAGGCAATATGTAATTATGTATTGGCATATTGGTTTGGCTTGGCTTATGTATTGGCATATTGTATTGGCATACAATTGGAAAGGCAATATGTAATTATGTACAAAATAAGAGGGCTGCACTCAATCATTGTCTACTGTTCCACCTGGGCGTGTAACACAGGTAATACACTGGGCCTCGATTAACATTTTGGGCGCGTTGAGTCACGAACGCCCCCTCGCAAGTACTGTGACCACTGATATCTGTGAGCACTGTAGCACATATATGAATGCATGCCAGCATGCGCAGTACATGGGATGACACTCAGACAGTGAGTCCGGTTGCCATTACAGTCCTACACTGCTAGGGATGAATGGATCATGTGTCTAGCTGGGGAAGGAGATAGCCTTCTCATATTCTGATCTGGGTAGGCAGGTGAGTGCCAGTAAGTAGCCATCTACAACCTCTTTCCACCACCACGGCCTCCTCCACCACCACCACGGCCTCCTCCACCTCCACCAGGACCTCTTCCTTCACCACCAGGGCCTCCTCCACCACACAGGGCCTCCTCACCACCACAGGACCTCCTCCTCCAACCACCACGGCCTCCTCCACCACACCAGGGCTCCTCCACCACCACCTGGGCTCCACCACCACCTCGGCCTCCACACCACCGCCTCCTCCACCACGCCACCACCAGGGCTCCTCCACACCTCCGGGGTTGTTGGGGGCGTGGTAATCACGGGGGGTCCATCCATCGTTCAGAATAAAGCCATGAGCCACGGGATCCACGCCCAACAGACTGCTTTCACGGTAGTGCGGGCACCAAGCATCAAGGAATGCGCCATGGTCACGGGCAAACGTGGTCATCAGGGTGGCCTATAAACAGAGAGGAGGGGAGGAGGAAGGCTAAGACAACATACAGGGTGAACACACACCTCAGCAGTCTACCTCTTCAGACATTGTAGCACTATCAATATCCTATTTTTTATTTTATAATATTCGGGCCTTTGCAGGGGGTTTGCACAGGGAAAAGTCTGTAAACCATCTCTACAAATAAGGGGGGAGGCTGGGGGAGGGGGAGTAAAGCAAGCTTGGCATATATATGAAACAGCTGGAACAGACAAGCATGCCAAAACTCGTGATTTGTTTTTCAAATCTGAAAGAGCAAATCTTATTACGTTTGCCTCCTCCCTGGACAGCATCCATAATACGATTTTAGTCGAATCTAGTCAATTTTTGTTAATTTCAGTCAATTTCATTTTGTGTGTCTCATTTTGATAATTTTGGCCAAACAGGTCTAATATTACGATCGTAATATATTACGGGGAAAAATCCCTGGCTGACAACATGACCAGAAAGGATTATGGATAGATGAGTAGCCATATAGATAGATAGGGTGATCAAGCCAGCAACTACATAAAGGCAAAGAGAGCAGCAACAAGAAGCAGCCCCATGATGAGTGACAACCCAAACTCACCGTGGGAGCGCCATTATCAGCCAGAGTGTCATCGGAGTCAAACAGCCACGCTGCCCGTGTTGTCCACCACCTCATTGTAGAAGTGGCCATCAAAGGAGTTGGGAGCGGCTGTCAGGGGGCCAGCCACGGCTGCACATGCTTGACCAGTCACTGGCTGCGCCAATGTTGTGGGCGCCGCTCAGCACCACAGTGAGGTGGCGGGTCAGTGAAGCCATTGCGGGTGAAAGCCATCATCAGGATGTCACATCATGGCAATGAGAGGGCAGCACGGAGGTGTCGTCAGCCACGGCAGCATCCGGGCGGCCATCAGCATGTCACACATGGGACCACCAGTAGCGGCACAGCAGCAGCACCACCACTTGGATGGCGTCAGCGTAGGTGAGCTCAGGGCAGCCAGTGGTCCGCACTTTGCACAGCAATCACCTCCATGATGGCGGCACATGCCTGAACCCATTTGTGCTGGGTGAAGATAGAGAGTCCAACTCGCGCATGATAGAGCCGTTGGCACCGCCTCATCCCTATGGAGGAAGGGAGAAGAATGAGGAGGGTAAGGAGAAGGACCAGCGAAGGGATAGGCATATGGGAAGGCTGTGCTGGATGCAGGCAAAACATGCTAGACACAGTTTGTATCAAGAGCAGCTGAGAGGCCAGGATACATGAACAGACGAATTCATAGTACACTCCAAACAGAAAATCTCAGGCCGTTTCGACGCTATCGTGGCTCATGGTAGATGTCCAGGTAAAGTGCGCATTTCTTCGTATGAGGCAATGCAGAAGGTAGTGGTTCGAATCTCCTGCAGGTGCGCCTTAGTGTCGTGGTCAGCTGTCACCGCCCCTCTGCTCCATGCTCAAGGTACCCGCCCATACAGCAAGAAAGGCTGCGCTCATGAGTTACCTCCAGAGCAGGGGGATACAGCCCCTGCCCAAAAGCAATATGACAACGCCCGATGGTGCAGGGGCCCAACAGCCCAACAGTAAAGTTCCAAACAACACACAGTGCTGGGCTCAAAGGGCTGCAAGAAGCAGGTGATATAAAATGTATTAAAATGTGCGATGAGAATCTCAAAATTCTGTTATCACTGTAGCATGAGCTTAGGGCCCTATCGGTAAAAACATTTGTTTGGGGTTCAGTGCATGAGTGCTTTTTACTTTTAAGCCCCTCCTGATAGCATGGTTGGGCAAGTCCCTACTTGGCTAACCAATAAACCTAACGCACACACTTCAATCCTGATCCCACCTCAATCTTGACCCCCACCTCTACCAGATCTGATCAATGTGCGTGTTCGAGGTCTATATTGTGCCTTATTACGAGGCGTGAGGTATTGGGTGCTAGTCTGTTTGCTAGCGCTGGGGCCAACCGCCGTGTCATAGATGTCCCTTTCAGACTATTTTGGGCAATTCAGGGAGCAGATGACCTTTGTGATTCATCTTCATGAAAAATTGCTCCCATCAAAATCGCCAACAATGATGGTCAACATGATCATGGTCAAAAAGAATAAACAAACGACAACAACAAACAACAAACAACAACAAAACAACAACAACAACAACAACAACAACAACAACAATGACGACACCAAAAACAACAGCAACAACAATAACTGGAACAACATTGCCGTCACAACATCATCGCCGCCACAACAAACAATAGAAGCACCTACAAATGCTCGTGCATCACCACACGACCCCTTTGCCTGCAGACTACTTGCCTCCCGTTTCCGCTCTCCTTTCCGCTATTGTTTGCTTGCTTTCATGGACTTTAATGGTCCTTGTTTGTTTTCAAGGGGGTGGTTGTGGGGTTGCCTCAAAAACTCTCCTGCCTCGTCTTACAAAATTGGCCGGTGTGCTGGCTGTGCCACTGTCCTGCCTCGGCATTGTTCTGCTGTGTTTTATTTAACGTTCCTTCAATTTTTTGCCTGCAGACTACGTTCTACGATATGCTAGCCAAGATAAAGTCATGGGAGATCGGAATGTGCATCTTCGTTATAGCCCCTCCTTCCATGCTTGGGCAAGTCCCTTTAGCCTATATGGTCTACCCGTGGACTGTAACATCATACACATTAACACATGCAAATAGATGTTTTGATCTGGGCTCATGAAATGCAGATCAAATAAAATAAATACCGGTACCGGTACCTGAAGTCATGGGTAAAATAAGTGATTTTTATTATTTACGTAAATCATTTATTTATGGTATGCCTTTGTCTTTCACTCTGTTTTTTCGTTAAGCTCTTGAATGCGCTTTTTCTTTCTTTTTTTTAGTTTTTGAAGTACCTCCTAGAGACCTAGACCAGCTTCTGAGGGGATTTTTTCTTAAACCCTAACTGTAATAAACTGTCCAGCTGCTCCGACGATGTACGGTCTCGGCTGAGTATACAACAATAATACAATATCCTTCCTTCTTGTCAGTGTGGTCCTGCACTGGATCTGGGCCAGGGAATTCAGTAGATCTCCCTACATCATACGCTATATGACTATATCGCGATGAAACGACAAAATAAGCACGATATTATAGTGTCTTTCTATCTTCTTCAGGATTGAAAATATCGTACTAAATTGACAGCCCTACTTATAAGCCATTAGTTCGTTGGCCGTATATGGTGTATTGTTAGCGGGATGGGCTTCCAACTTGGTTATATGGCTCCAGTGAGCAATTTGGATGCTTGCCGTATTAATTCATTTCGAGCTGTATGAAGAGATGAGACCGATAGCAGTCATGTTTTGAATGCTGGTGTAACTGACAGAGACAGCGGGCACCCTTACAGGCTGGAGCCATGTAACAAAGTTCAAGTTCAGTACCGGTAGTTGGGCACCGTTGTGGGCGTGGCTTGTGCAATCGCTGGAGGGGGACAACCAAGGTTATTTTTAAGGAAAAGGAAAATAGTCTTTCTCTAGCACCATGGAGCTTCCAGTAGTCTTTTCGGTGCTACTTGCAGCTTTTTATCCCCCAAAGAAACCCCAGATGGCTCTAATGTAGCACCTTCAAGAATAACCTGAACCTCAAGCTGGAGGGGGACAAACCCGCAGCTGCCATAGAAATTGAAATTGAAATTGAAATTGTTACATCCGTGTAGAACCGTTACTCACTCCTCACTAAAACCCGCAGCTGCCATATCTTAGCATGCCATTATCACAAACAGACGCAAAGAGACCAATAACCGATATGTCAAATAATAGGGGAGCGATAGGACACGGTGTTGTGAACGTTGTCACATTTTACATTTTACATTTCACGTAACCCAAAATGGCAAAATGTAGGGCCCTGGACAGCCTACACATAAAGCTGCTATCAATCCATGATCAGATGAGGAGTAACAGATGAAAAGAAACCAGGCACCACATGACCACAACTAAGGGACAATCAAAGGACATGGTGCGTTGCTCTTCAACATATTTTACAGCAGCAGGCGGATTTAGGGATGAATCATACATCATTTAACAGAAGAATACAAATTAGGATGATAATAATAAGGAAAACTTGGCAGAAGGTAGGCACGTGATAAGGCTGCCAGATCATCAGCAGCGTCATAAAGAAGAACAAAACTGCAGAACAGCTCAGGGATTTTTGTTTGGAAGGTAGGACACATAATCACCTAGCCCTTAATAGCTGTATGTATTGTCATTGTGGGTCATGAATTCAGGGGGAAGATACTCATTCTGAACTTCATCATCATCCTGATAGAATCTTGCATTTCGCCATCATATATCAGTGCATGGTGTACATGTAACGCTTAATCAAACAAATACATGGCATTGGAAAGGCAATATGTAATTATGTACAATTGGAAAGGCAATATGTAATTATGTATTGGCATATTGGTTTGGCTTGGCTTGGCATATTGTATTTATTGGAAAGGCGTAATTATGTATTGGTATTGGCTTATGTATTGGCGCATACAATTGGAAAGGCAATATGTAATTATGTACAATTGGAAAGGCAATATGTAATTATGTATTGGCATATTGGTTTGGCTTGGCTTATGTATTGGCATATTGTATTGGCATACAATTGGAAAGGCAATATGTAATTATGTACAATTGGAAAGGCAATATGTAATTATGTATTGGCATATTGGTTTGGCTTGGCTTATGTATTGGCATATTGTATTGGCATACAATTGGAAAGGCAATATGTAATTATGTACAATTGGAAAGGCAATATGTATTATGTATTGGATATTGGTTTGGCTTGGCTTATGTATTGGCATATTGTATTGGCATACAATTGGAAAGGCAATATGTAATTATGTACAAAATAAGAGGGCTGCACTCAATCATTGTCTACTGTTCCACCTGGGCGTGTAACACAGGTAATACACTGGGCCTCGATTAACATTTTGGGCGCGTTGAGTCACGGAACGCCCCTCGCAAGTACTGTGACCACTGATATCTGTGAGCACTGTAGCACATATATGAATGCATGCCAGCATGCGCAGTACATGGGATGACACTCAGACAGTGAGTCCGGTTGCCATTACAGTCCTACACTGCTAGGGATGAATGGATCATGTGTCTAGCTGGGGAAGGAGATAGCCTTCTCATACTCTGATCTGGGTAGGCAGGTGAGTGCCAGTAAGTAGCCATCTACAACCTCTTTCCACCACCACGGCCTCCTCCACCACCACCACGGCCTCCTCCACCTCCACCAGGACCTCTTCCTTCACCACCAGGGCCTCCTCCACCACCACCAGGGCCTCCTCCACCACCACCAGGACCTCCTCCTCCACCGACACGGCTCCTCCACCACCACCAGGGCTCCTCCACCACCACCTGGGCCTCCACCACCACCACCTCGGCCTCCACCACCACCGCCTCCTCCACCACCGCCACCACCAGGGCCTCCTCCACCACCTCCGGGGTTGTTGGGGGGCGTGGTAATCACGGGGGTCCATCCATCGTTCAGAATAAAGCCATGAGCCACGGGATCCACGCCCAACAGACTGCTTTCACGGTAGTGCGGGCACCAAGCATCAAGGAATGCGCCATGGTCACGGGCAAACGTGGTCATCAGGGTGGCCTATAAACAGAGAGGAGGGGAGGAGGAAGGCTAAGACAACATACAGGGTGAACACACACCTCAGCAGTCTACCTCTTCAGACATTGTAGCACTATCAATATCCTATTTTTATTTTATCAATATTCCGGGCCTTTGCAGGGGGTTTGCACAGGGAAAAGTCTGTAAACCATCTCTACAAAATAAGGGGGGAGGCTGGGGGAGGGGGAGTAAAAGCAAGCTTGGCATATATATGAAACAGCTGGAACAGACAAGCATGCCAAAACTCGTGATTTGTTTTTCAAATCTGAAAGAGCAAATCTTATTACGTTTGCCTCCTCCCTGGACAGCATCCATAATACGATTTTAGTCGAATCTAGTCAATTTTTGTTAATTTCAGTCAATTTCATTTTGTGTGTCTCATTTTGATAATTTTGGCCAAAACAGGGTCTAATATTACGATCGTAATATATTACGGGGAAAAATCCCTGGCTGACAACATGACCAGAAAGGATTATGGATAGATGAGTAGCCATATAGATAGATAGGGTGATCAAGCCAGCAACTACATAAAGGCAAAGAGAGCAGCAACAAGAAGCAGCCCCATGATGAGTGACAACCCAAACTCACCGTGGGAGCGCCATTATCAGCCAGAGTGTCATCGGAGTCAAACCAGCCACGCCTGCCCGTGTTGTCCACCACCTCATTGTAGAAGTGGCCATCAAAGGAGTTGGGAGCGGCTGTCAGGGGGGCCAGCCCACGGCTGCACATGCTTTGACCAGTCACCTGGCTGCGCCCAATGTTGTGGGCGCCGCTCAGCACCACCAGTGAGGTGGCGGGGTCAGTGAAGCCATTGCGGGTGAAGCCATCAATCAGGATGGTCACATCATGGCAATGAGAGGGCAGCACGGAGGTGTCGTCAGCCACGGCAGCATCCGGGCGGCCCATCAGCATGTCACACATGGGACCACCAGTAGCGGCCACAGCAGCAGCACCCACCACTTGGATGGCGTCAGCGTAGGTGAGCTCAGGGCAGCCAGTGGTCCGCACTTGCACAGCAATCACCTCCATGATGGCGGCACATGCCTGAAGCCCATTGTGCTGGGTGAAGATAGAGAAGTCCAACTCGCGCATGATAGAGCCGTTGGCACCGCCCTCATCCCTATGGAGGAAGGGAGAAGAATGAGGAGGGTAAGGAGAAGGACCAGCGAAGGGATAGGCATATGGGAAGGCTGTGCTGGATGCAGGCAAACATGCTAGACCACAGTTTGTATCAAGAGCAGCTGAGAGCCAGGATACATGAACAGACGACATTCATAGTACACTCCAAACAGAAATCTCCCGTTTCGACGTCAGGCAGAGGTGCGGTTCGAATCCCTGCAAGTTATAGCTGTCACCGCGTAGCACTGTCAGTAAAGTTAGTCTACCGTAGGACAGGGCTCCTTATAAAATCCCACCGCCCCACCAGCATTATCATCTACTAGTACCTGTAGTACACTCAGGATGAACGGCTCGCAATCAGCGGACTTGGGAATGCCTAAAGCCATGAGAAAATGGGAGGAGCCGGGTACAGGCTATCATGCCTAGTCTGCTGCACTCAGTGGTTAGCAACACGTGCATCACAAGGAGCTAACACTCACTTGTCAGTCTTGGTAAGTGCCTAGCATCATGGAAACATGCGCAATTTATATTATACCTCTGCTCCATGCTCCAAGGTCCCATCAGCAAGAAAAGGCTGCGCTCATGAGTTACCTCCAGAGCAGGGGGATACAGCCCCTGCCCAAAAGCAATATGACAACGCCCGATGGTGCAGGGGCCCAACAGCCCAAACAGTAAAGTTCCAAACAACACACAGTGCTGGGCTCGCGGGGCTGCAGAAGCAGGTGATATAAAATGTATTAAAATGTGCGATGAGAATCTCAAATTCTGTTATCACTGTAGGCATGAGCTTAGGGCCCTATCGGTAAAACATTTGTTTGGGGGTCAGTGCATGAGTGCTTTTACTTTTAAGCCCCTCTGATAGCATGGTTGGGCAAGTCCCTACTTGGCTAACCAATAAACTAAGACACACTTCAATCCTGATCCCACCTCAATCTTGACCAGTCTACCAGATTGATAATGTGCGTGTTCGAGGTCTATATTGTGCCTTATTACGAGGCGTGAGGTATTGGGTGCTAGTCTGTTTGCTAGCGCTGGGGCAACCGCCGTGTCATAGATGTCCCTTTCAGAACTATTTTGGGCATTCAGGGGAGCAGATGAACCTTTGTGATTCATCTTCATGAAAAATTGCTCCCATCAAAATCGCCAACAATGATGGTCAAACATGATCATGGTCAAAAAGAATAAACAAAACGACACAAACGACACAAACACAAACAACAAAACAACAACAACAACAACAACAACAAAACATACGACACACAAAAACAACAGCAACAACAATAACTGGAACAACATTGCCGTCACAACTATCGCCGCCTTCAGACAAACAATAGAAGCACCTACAAATGCTCGTGCATCACCAAGCGACCCTTTGGCCTGCAGACTACTTGCCTCCCGTTTCCGCTCTCCTTTCCGCCTATTGTTTGCTTGCTTTCATGGACTTTTAATGGTCTCTTGTTTGTTTTCAAGGGGGTGGTTGTGGGGTTGCCTCAAAAACTCTCCTGCCTCGTCTTACAAAATTGGCCGGTGTTGCTGGCTGTGCCACTGGTCCTGCCTCGGCATTGTTTCTGCTGTGTTTATTTAACGTTCCTTCAATTTTTGCCTGCAGACTACGTTCTACGATATGCTAGCCAAGATAAAGTCATGGGGAGATCGGAATGTTGCATCTTCGTTATAGCCTCCTTCATGCTTGGGCAAGTCCCTTTAGCCTATATGGTCTACCGTGGACTGTAACATCATACACATTAACACATGCAAATAGATGTTTGATCTGGGCTCATGAAATGCAGATCAATAAATAAATACCGGTACCGTAACCTGAAGTCATGGGTAAATAAGTGATTTTTATTATTTACGTTAAATCATTTATTTATGGTATGCCTTTGGTCTTCACTCTGTTTTTCGTTAAGCTCTTGAATGCGCTTTTTCTTTTTTTTTTTTAGTTTTTGAAAGTACTTCTAGAGACCTAGACCAGCTTCTGAGGGGATTTTTTCTTAAACCCTAACTGTAATAAACTGTCCAGCTGCTCCGACGATGTACGGTCTCGGCTGAGTATACAACAATAATACATATCTTCCTTCTTGTCAGTGTGGTCCTGCACTGGATCTGGGCCAGGGAATTCAGTTAGATCTCCCTACATCATACGCTATATGACTATATCGCGATGAAACGACAAAATAAGCACGATATTATAGTGTCTTTCTATCTTCTTCAGGATTGAAAATATCGTACTAAATTGACAGCCCTACTTTATAAGCCATTAGTTCGTTGGCCGTATATGGTGTATTGTTAGCGGGATGGGCTTCCAACTTGGTTATATGGCTCCAGTGAGCAATTTGGATGCTTGCCGTATTAATTCATTTCGAGCTGTATGAAGAGATGAGACCGATAGCAGTCATGTTTTGAATGCTGGTGTACTGAACAGAGACAGCGGGCCCTTACAGGCTGGAGCCATGTAAACAAAGTTCAAGTTCAGTACCGGTAGTTGGGCACCGTTGTGGGGTGGCTTGTGCAATCGCTGGAGGGGGAAACCAAGGTTATTTTTAAGGAAAAGGAAAATAGTCTTTCTCTAGCACCATGGAGCTTCCAGTAGTCTTTCGGTGCTACTTGCAGCTTTTTTATCCCCCAAAGAAACCCAGATGGCTCTAAAAATAAGTAGCACCTTCAAGATAACATGAACCTCAAGCTGGAGGGGGACAAACCGCAGCTGCCCATAGAAATGAAATTGGAAATTGAATTGTTACATCGTGTAGAACCGTTTACTCACTCCTCACAAAAAACCCGCAGCTGCATACATCTTAAGCTGCCATTATAACAACAGACGCAAAGAGACAATAACCGATATGTCAAATAATGGTGGGGGGGAGCGATCCTACATAGGACAGGTGTTGTGAACGTTGTCACATTTTACATTTTACATTTCAGTAACCCAAATGCAAAATGTAGGGCCCTGGAAGCTACATCACATAAAGCTGCTATCTAATCCATGATCAGATGAGGAGTAACAGATGAAAAGAAACCAGGCACACATGACCAACTAAGGGACAATCAAAGGACATGCGTAGCGTTTGCTCTTAACCATATTAGACTACATCAAGTCAGGCGGATTTAGATGAATCATTACATCATTTAACAGTAAATACCATTGTAGGATGGATAATAATAAAGGAAAACTTGGCAGAAAGGTAGGCACGTGTATAAGCTGCGAGATCATCAGCAGCGCATCATAGGAAGAACAAAACTGAGAACAGGCTCAGGGATTTGATTGGTTTGGAAGGTAGACACATAATCAAATTAGCCTTTATAGCTGTATGTATTCGTCATTGTGGGTCATGAAACGCATATTCAGGGGGAGATCTCATTTGAACTTCATCATCATCCTGAGGGAGAGATCTTCTTGCATTTCGCCACATATATTTCAGTTGCATGGTGTACATGTAAGCTTAATCCAAAAATACCATTGGCATGGAAAGGCAATATGTAATTATGTACAATTGAAAGGCAATATGTTGTATTATGTATTGGCATATTGGGTTTGGCTTGGCTTATGTATTGGCAATATTGTATGGCATACGATTGGAAAGGATATGTATTATGTACAATATGGAAAGGCAATATGTAATTATGTATTGGCATATAATTGGTTTCGGCCTTTGGCTTATGTATTGGGCATATTGTATTGGCCATCGCAATTGAAAGGCATATGTAAAATGTACAAATTGGTAAAGGCATATTGTAATTCATGTTATTGGCGTACCTGGTGTTGGCTTTGGCTTTATGGTATTGGCATTTGTATTTGCCGAACAAATTGGGAAAGGCAATTGTAAATAATTATGTGCAATTGAAGCGCAATTGTAATTATGTATTGGCATATTGGTTGGTCTTGTGCTTTAATTGGCATATTGTATTGGGCATCACATATTCGGAAAGGCAATATGTAATTATGTACAATTGGAAAGGCAATATGTAATTATATTGGCATATTGGTTTGGCTTGGCTATGTATTGCGATATGTTATGTGGCATACAATTGGATAGGCAACTAGTAATATATGTACAAAAAATAGAGGGGCTGCCTCAATCATTGTCTACGTTACCAGGGCTCTGGGCTGTGTACCAGGTATACACGCTGCGCTCGATTAACATTTTGGGGCGCGGTTGAGTCACGAACGCCCTCGCAAGTACTTGTGACACTGATATCTGTGATTTAGCGATAAATGAATGCATGCCAGCATGCGCAGTACATGAGATGACACTCAGACAGTGAGTCTTTGCCATTACGAGGTTCCTACACTGCTAGGGATGAATGGATCATGGGTCTAGCTGGGGAAGAGATATCCTTCTCATACTCTGATCTGGGTAGGCAGGTGAGGTGCCAGTAAGTAGCCATCTACAACGCTTTTTCACCAATCGGCCTCACATACCGAGGAACCAATCTGCAGCTCTCCAGTCCACCGGACCTTTCCTTCCTTACGCGATCAGGGCCTTGCTCCTCCACCAGACAGCCAGGGCTCTTTCCACACACTCACCGGATCTCCTCCAGACCACCACGCCTCCTCCACCACCACAATGGCTCCTCCAGCCACCACCTGGGCCTCCAACCACACCACTCGGCTCCCACCAACCACCCCTCCTACCACCCCACCACCAGGGCTCCAACCACTCCGGGGTTGGTTGGGGGCGTGGTATCATCGACAGTCTCCATTCGTTAGAATAAAGCCCATGCCGCACGGGGATCACGCCTCAAGCAGACTGCTTTCACGGTAGTGCGGGCAGCTAGCATCAGGAATGCGCCATGGTCAGGGAACGTGGTCATCAGTGTGTGGCCTATGAGAGGAGGTTGAGGCGGAGGAAGGCTTAATCACAGAGCGATACAGGGTGAACCACACCTCAGCAGCCCTACCTCTTCAGACATCTGTAGCACTATAATATCCCTATTGTTTTTTTTATCAATATTCCGGGCCTTTGCAGGGGGGTTTTTGCACAGGGAAAAGTCTGTAACCATCGTTCTACAAATAAGGGGGGAGGCTTGGGGAGGGGGGAGAAAAAGCAAGCTTTGGGCATATATATGAAACAGCTGGAACAGACAGCATGCAAAACTCGTGATTTGTTTTCAAATCTGAAAGAGCAAATCTTATTACGTTTGAGAGCACTCCTCCCTGGACAGACTCCATAATACGATTTTAGTCGTAATCTAGTCAATTTTTTGTTAATTTCTTAAGTCAATTTTCATTTTGTGTGTCTCATTTTGAATTTTGGCCAAAACAGTTGTCTGAATAATTTACGATCGTAATATATTACGGGGAAAATCCTGGCTGACAAATGACAGAAAGGGATTATGGATAGATGAAGTAGCCAGTATAGATAGATAGGGGTGTAGTCACAGCAAACTACATAAAGGCAAAGAGGAGAGCAGCAACAAGAAGCAGCCCATGATGAGTGACAACCACTCATGTCGTGGGGGCATTATAGCCAGAGTTGTCATGGAGTCAAACAGCAGCCCTGCGTGTTGGTCCACATCATTGTAGAAGTGGGCATCAAGGAGTTGGAGCGGCTGTAGGGGGCCAGCCAGGCTGCAATGCTTTGACCAGTCACCTGGCTGCGCCGCAATTTTTGTGGGGCGCTCAGCACCACAGTGAGGGGCGGGGTTAGTGAGCCATTGGGTGAAGCCATCAATCAGGTTGGTACATATGGCATGAGAGGGCAGCACGGAGGTGTGTCAGCACGGAGCATAGGGCGCATCAGCATGTCAAGGCTGGGAATCAGTAGGGCCACAGCAGAGCCACATTGGTGGGTCAGCGTAGGTGAACTAGGGCAGCATGGTCCGCCTTGCCAGCATACTCCATGATTGGGGACATGCTGAAACCATTGTGGCTGGGTGGAAGATAGGAAGTAATCGCGCATGATAGAGCGTTGGACGCCCTCATCTATGGAGGAGGGAGAGAATGAGGCGGGTAGGAGAGGACAAGCGGAGAGGGATAGGCATAGGGAGGTGTGCTGGATGCAGGCAAAAATGCCTAGACCACGTTTGTATAGAGCAGCTGAGAGCGGATACATGAACAGAGCATTCATAGTACTAACAGAAATCTATCCGTTTTCGACGATTGGCTCATAGTTGGTTCGTTGAAATAAGGCAGAAGGTGGGGTGTTTGAATCTGCAGGCGCCTTAGTGTTCGTGGTCGGTGTACCGGTATGGTAGATGTCCAGGTAAGTAGAGCCCATTTTCTGTACGCGTAGGACAGGGTCTCCTAATCCAGCCCACAGGCATTATACTACTAGTATGCTAGTAAATCATCGGATGAACAGCTCGCATCAAGCGGACCTACACGGCTTGGATGAATGCCTAAACGGCTGAGAAATGGGAGGGAGCGGACAGTACTACATGCTATCATCTAGACATCTGGCTCCTGACTCCCAGTGTGGGCAAAGTAGAAGACATAGTGTAGTACAGCATACAAGGACTAAAACTCACGTGTCAGTCTGGTAGGTGAGCATCATGGGAAGGAATGGCAGAGTTTGGTATGGTCTGGCCTCAGGTTTTCTGTTGGCGGTTATGTCAATGGACGGCATCTGAGATGCTCAGGGGATAATGTGGAGGGAGGGGCAGGTGGCACGGAAGGTATATGCATGGGTGAGGTAATGATCGATGGCTGGTACAACTAACACGCTGGATTATAAAAGTTGGTTCGGAGGTTGTATTGTACGGCACAGGTAAACGAGTTAATGGGAGGGGGTACATGTGAAGTGAGAGCAGACAAGATAGTATCACAGCATGCCGCGTGATGCCGAGGGTAAAGGGTGGTCTTGCAACTGCAGGGGAAGGGTGGGGGGGAGGTGTAACTAGTATTTAAGGGCCAGGCATGTGAGGGAGCAAGTAGTAAGGAGTGTGTCCCTGGTGCATGGGGTAGCTACACAACATGCATGGAGTGGAGGGCAGGATGCGCTGGTGGGAGTGATGGAGAGATGTGCATGTGGATGGCATGTAGAGATGTGCGGTATCCTAGCGTACACCACAAGCAGATGGTATAACGCGAGCCTATCGAAACAGGAGAGGGCCAGAGCAGCCCCTATGCGCCGATTGGGGTGAGGAGCATGATGGTGTTTGTGGTGGGGGGGGGAGAGGGTCGTTGGGAGCAAGGATTAACGTGCAGGTCGGTTGTGAGTTAACTCATGGTTTGGCATGTTGAATTTAATAGGATTGGGTGAGAGCAGGAGAAGAGTGAGATGCATTGAGCGGTTTCGGGGACGTGCGAGTCTTTGGTCTCTATGAATTGAACTTGCCTGCTTCGCCTGGGCCTTCGCCCTTTTCGGTCCTGTAGAATCGCGGGCAGCGGACTGTCCTGGATACGCCTATCGCCTAGCTGGCAGAAGAAGAACAAGTGTGGGCAGGGTGCTGGCTTTTTCGTAAAAAAGTGGACATGCTGTCAGCTGGCAGTGGTAGCCTTTGCAACTAGTAGTTTGATGTCCTGCACTTGACTGGTGGTTTGCAACTGGTTGGTGTCAGTGCTTCAAGGCGTAGTTGATATTCGTCATTGGAAATCGCCCTCCTACGCCTTGAACGGGGAGTGGGATCGCATTGAAACCGTCGGGGACGTGGCGAGCTTTCATTCGCCTTTCAATTCAGTTTTGGGTCGGTGTACGTTGGCGGGGGGCTCCAGGGGCGCGCCTCGCGGGGTATTGTTGTTTTCGAACGTCTCCTGGGGTTACGGAATGGCAAGGAATGGAGGCTTGTCGGGAAAACGTTTTAACATAATGGGCTGTTTGAGCTTGAAGTGCATGTTTTTATTTTCCTGTGTGGTCGGTCGCATTCCGTCGTGATGGCGACGCGTGGGTCAGTTTAAATACTTAGAATACCCCGCCCCACCCCACGGGTCACGTCTGCGTCTTGGCGGGGGCAGAGAGTCGCACTCTGGGTGACGGTGTAACCAATAATAGTGTATTGCAGCGGGTTCAGCCGACAAAAACACTAAACAACTTATTTATAATTGGTCAACATTATAACAGCGCTAGAAAAAGAAACCTTGATACCGGTAGGAGTAAGTATCTTGCATTGGCAAGATTGAGTACGTCGAGATAAGAAACGGGTTTTTCATTCCTTTCGTTTTTCCTGGCAATTGTTTTCTACTGCCAAAGACGGGGCAGCCAGATTGTTGGCTGGAGATGTTTAAGTTGAACGTTCATTGGGTGGTCACACGTGAGGATTGGAATTGGTAGATGGTGAGACGTGAGCAGCAGAATGCCAGAGATGGCTGGAAAAACAACTTAAAATAATTGATTTGTAGGGGATTGGTTTATACGGGTTAGAATAGTTTCAGTCTGGGTTTGCTCGCGCTGGGCGCACCGTCGTGTC